>JACYXH010000142.1:792500-850000 GCA_026745465.1 Lota lota
TAAAGTCTGACTCTCTCTCTCTCTCCCTCTCGCGTCGTAATCTACCGCCACGATCTATCGCTCACCGCTCACGCTCGCCTTGTTTACCGGCTGAAACCCGACGACGAGCCCGAGCGGAGCGATTAATCACGTCTATGTCCCTCCAGACAGCATTAATCAACCCGCCGAGCAAGCGCAAGGGTTCGTTTTTCTCAGGGCAAATATGGCCGCCGTCATCCAAAAACAGCAGCATGAGCCGTTCTCCTCCGAGGGACTGGGTGTTAAAGACGAGGCTCTCCGCTGAATACATGCTAGAGATACTTGTATGTTTGTGTGTGTCTCGGGTGGTGTGTTTATCTCCTAGCCATGAGTTTTGATGCTGGAGGGAGAAATATTCGGCGGGGGGCGGGGGAGTGTGGTTGTCCCAGAGTGCAAGCTCTTCACAATCTCATTTTCTTCACTTATTCATAAACGAGCACCCTCACCCCGACTCATTCCCCCTCTCCCTCCCTCCCCCTCTCTCTCTTACAGCTATTTGAAATTGGATTCACCGCTAATTAATCACAATTATGTTTGCTAATGATGTGCATGGAGAAGCACTTTACTGTCTCCGAGACAAAAGCAGTACTCCAAGGTCATGGGTGTTAATCCAAACATGGAGACGTTTGCAGAGGCGAGGGGGGAGAGGGGAGTTAAACTGTGTTCCCGTGCTTGGTTACTAGAAATACCCACCGTAAATTTATGAAAAGCTGAAGGAGAGCTTTCTCTCAATGCTGTTTCTGTGTTGGATTAGGAGTACGAGTAGAATCCCATATGGACCAGCAGCCAAACCACGCGTTCATAATGGATTATATCATGGGAGTGACTCAGGAGTTTTTCTTAGAGACAAAACTGCTGAGTATGTGTTTATGAAGTTGTGTTAGCGTCTGATGGAGGGTGCTGGAGGGGGAGATGTGTGCGACAGATTCAGCTGAACTCTATCTCTTCTGGTTGATATTTGGCAGCTGCTTGCCACTCAAGGCCTTGTAGAGCCAGTAGTGTAGAACCTTTGAGTCAGCATAATAGAGAAGACAACGCAAGACAGACATGCCCCCCCCCCCCCCCCCCCCACACACACACACACACACACACAAACACACACAGCATACACATACACATACAGACAACAAACATACAAACAATAGCTTGTAGCTAACTCACAGCTGCCACATTAAAGCTGCACTATGTACATCACAGTTCCCCGGAATTACCTCTGGCGGCTAATGTTAGCAGCTAATGCTAGAATCTACAGCTAGCATCCACAGCTAGCATATACAGAAAGCATCCACCGCTAGAAGCTACAGCTAGTAGCTAATGCTGGCAGCTACCGCTAGCAGATACAGTTAGAAGCTAATGCTAGCATATACCACTGGTAGCTAGAGCCAGCTACCCGGGATGGCGGTGGCTCACCTGCGCAGCAGCAGCTTGGGGTGGTTCTTGCTCTCCAGGTTGCGGTCGATGAGGTCCGATAGCAGATGCTTGAGCACGTCGGTGGCGTACTCCAGCTTGCTCTGCAGCACCGTCATGATGAGCGATGCCACGTTGCCACGGTCGCGCATGGAGAAGCCGCGCTGCGCCTCCAGGGTCCGGATGAAGGACAGCAGGAAGATTTTGTTGTTGATGAGCTGGCCAAACAGCTTCAGGCCCTTTTCCACCTGTTCCTGGCGGTAGCCCGGCACCTGGGAACACATGATACGAGACAGCGGTGTTCAGCACTGTAAGTGGGTCACGGTAGGGGGACTAAGTGGGTCACTCACATGATGGACGCAAGAAATATCTGCCTGCATGCCTTGTCTATATAACTTCGAGAAATGGTAATTATCTCACTTTCCTTTTTATGTTAATGCTCAAAATATTTGGTGGGTCCTGGGACAGAAATATCTCCACAGGTGGGTCACGGTTAGAAAAACCATTTTGAAGGCCTGACATAATAGAAATTAGAGCAGTGGGTCACCATTTATGTGATAGGGGCGGGATTTACATGTCAAAATAACTAATATAATTCAAACATTTATTTATATTTCAAAACAAATTTGAACTAGAACTGCGGCAAATATATGATTTCTCACAGAGCTTTCTCTTGCCGCTGCATCTTCTCAAAGTGTGTTACAATTAATATCTCAGTTGGCAGCGCGCTTTACAATGTAAAAGAAGAGGAAAAAAGAAAGAGAAAAAAAAACTATTATAATAAAGTATAACTAAAAGAGATATATAGCTTCCTGCCCACAAGAGTCAGGCTTAACAGTCTGCTAGGTCAATCATTAGTTAATAAATCCCCCATCTGTCTCAGCAAGAAAGGATGAGAGCGGCAGGGAGCGAGAGAGAGAGAGGCACACATATAGACAGAGGGATAGAGAGAGAGAGGGATAGAGAGAGAGAGAGCGAGAGAGAGAGAGAGAGCGAGAGAGAGAGAGAGAGGGAGAGAAAGAGAGCGCAGTTAAATCCATAGTGAGGTGATGAGCTCGAGTTGGGTTTTGTGTGTGAAGGTAGAGGATTAAACGGAGAATAAAACCCTAAACCCAGCGAGAGGCTGTTTATTCGTCTTCACGCTGCGCGAGCATTCAGAGCAGATAGAAGTTGAAAGAGACCGTGCCGCCGCCATGTTTATATCCTCTCCTGGGCCGCGGATTGTCCTCGCAACGTTTACGCCCGTCACTCCCGCCCGCTTATGCTCCTTTGCCGCTGTTTGATTTATTTATTTATTCTCGGCACGGTGGCGCACACACTAGAGATGATATAGTTTTTTTTATGTTTGAAATATATATATATATATATATATGTATATGTATATTCCCGTCAAGAACACTCGTGGCTGAGGAGAGTTCCCTCCGCAGCGAACGAAACTGTCATCTGGCGTATGGTGGCGTCGTTTGTTGGCCCGTTCCTGGAGGAAGTAGCAGGAGCGTTCTGTCTGGAGCTATTGTCACCAAACGCCCATCTAATTTCATAACGCTTAACATGAGTGGGCTATGTTGTGTGTGTGTGTGTGTGTGTGTGTGTGTGTGTGTGTGTGTGTGTGTGTGTGTGTTGTGTGTGTTTGTGTGTGTGTGTGTGTGTGTGAGAGGAGGAGAGTGTGTGTAAACTCATGTAAAACGCTAAACACTCGGTGGCAGAGATTTGTCGGCAATCTTATAAGTGCAGGGGTGTTTTGGTGGTGAGTGTGCGTAGGTGTAATGTATTTTTACCCAGTCTGCTTCTTCCGCAAGTTCAAGCGGTGTAGCGCAGATGCTTTGAAAAAACAGGATTATCATTTAAGATAACCATCTAAAATAAACACAGCTGACATTTGGTGGTTTAAGAAATGTGGAATTATTATCATTATCTACCCATGGAGAACTGTGTCGTCAGGTTTCACTGTATTTAAGTACTATGTAACAACTTGTAATAACTCATTTCCCTGCGCCTCTACTCTGCGGCCAAAAACGTACATCTCTGATTCATCAACAACAATCAACGAGCTATCATACACTCAACACATCCGCCATTACACCCCCGCTTCAGATTAACACTGCTCATAGGGGCCCACATTTATACCAATTAAAACGTAATTAATATTGCTTATTACGGGGAAATTCTCATCAGGCACAGAGTGGCCAACCTCAAACACTTGGAAATGGATGTCCATCATCCCCTTAATAGAACAAGACCACCCCCTCAATTAGGGCTGTCAATCCATGTTACCGGTGGGGATGAATGGCTTGATTGCCGACCCCACCCCCCCACACACACATAAACACACACGTACATGCATACACACACAAACACATACATACATACCTACATACAAACACATGTGCAAACACACACACACATTCACATACACACACACACACACACACACACACACACATAAACATACATACATACACAAGCAAAGACACACACACAAATACACACAGACGCAAACACAAACCCTTTACTCTCTGATTTACTTTTAATTTGTTTTTGTGGTGCGTGTGTGTGTGTGTTGTCACAAGTTGGACATATTAATGAGTTTGTTCTTGAGACTGCCCTGCTTAAATATGTACTATTATCAAGCGTTAGAACGTGTTTTGTTTATCAGCTTTGCAACATAAACAAGAACAGTGTTGATGTCACCTGCTGCAACCTACCACATTGCTCAGTCGCTTGCTCAGTTAGAATAGAAGTAGAAAGTAGAAGTAGATATAATTTTTTATAGAGAAATAATAATAGCCCACTGCAGGAAGTGCCTTCGCCATATAACACAGATCAGTGTAATTATTTCATATTTTTTATCAATGTTTTACGAAGTGCTTATGCAAGTCCCAATCAACTTGATAACAAGCCAATTAAAAAATTCCTCTTGAACATCTCTTAATGTCACTCTTACTCAGCAAGTGCCTGAACTTTACAAAGAAAAGATTGAGCTTGTGACAATCAAGAAAGACCAAGAGAATGAAAATGTGTTTAAACTGTTGTGCCTGTGTGTCAAAGCATTCTAATGTTGAGTTGTACCCTAACTTCCCTTAGATGTCCCCCCCCTCCCTATTTTCAAAGAGAATAGGCCTACACAAGGTCTCCTGGCTTATAGCATGTTCTAAATAAGTGTTCTAATTACCTCCAGGTCTCTGAGGACTGGGTGCTCCTCGATGCCAGGGAACAGCACCCTCATGGTGTAGGCCCGATAGTCCAGGAAAGGGATTCCAGCCCCGTCCAGATCGCTGGTCAACTCGTGGATATCTGTCTGGAGCTCGGCGAAGGCTGATAGGAAAACATCAGCATGCATTTACCAATCAGTCGTTGATTAGTTCAGTCCACATACGGTTCTTCCTGCCCTTTTCCATTTGGTTTCTTCCTTGCCTATATGAGGTCCTTTCTGCCCTTGCCCATATACGTTTCTTCCCGCCATTGCCTATATAAGGTCATTTCTGCCCTTGCCCATATAAGGTTATTCCTTGCCCTTGCCCATTTAAGGTTCTTCCTGGCCTTGCCCATATAAGGTTAATCCTGCTCTTGCCTGTATATGTTGCATTCCTTCCCATGCCCATATAAGGCTCTTCCTGCCCATGCCCATACATGGTTCTTCCCGCCCTTGCCCATATAAGGTTCTTCCCGCCGTTACCCATATAAGGCCCTTACCCTCTTTGCACTCCAGCGCCACACGGGACTCCAGGTTGTCCATCTGCATCTGCAGCCTCTTCAGGGTCAGGTCGCTCTCGCGAGACTTGCGTTTATAGGCGATGAGCACCACCACGATGAAGAAGATGAGCAGCGCCCCGGCGGCCGCGATGCCGATGATGGCCGTGCTGCTCAGCGGGCTGTCCGACGTGATGTGGACCACACCTGGGGAGAACTCGATGCCACCCACGCGGGCCTTCACATATAGAGAGATAGAAGACAACAATGGGGAAAAAGGAGGTTATGGTCATGATACCACATGAAGTACATTTGGTGCTGCTGGTTTTACACATATAATAATAGATGGGAAGTGCCTGGGGTGGCAAATGCCCCAATTTCATCTGCCACTCTGAGTACCACCCCCAATAAATCGGACATAAATTAATTAAGACAATTTTGTTTACTATACATTCTCCACACCACTGTTATTGTAAATAAGAAATTGTTCTTAATGGCTTACCTAGTTAAATAAAGGTTAAATAAATAAGTAAATGAAGTTGTCTGGTAACCCTCCACTGTGTTATTCTGTGCCACTCCTGGGCCACCCCTACTACATTAGTCTGAACACTGAATACAAGCTAATTCCGCCCACAACTGTGCATGTTTGTGTATCTGTGTATCTGTGTGTCTGTCTGTACGGGTGACATCAGTGTGTCTGGGAGTCGGTCTCTGAAGGGGCTTGGCCAGGGTCCAAAGTGGTGGACCCAGGAAGCACATTGCTCAAAGTGGGCCTTTTAAGAACCACAAATGGAGCATTTATTGGGTTTAACCATGGCCACCGTCCTTCTTACTGAAGGCTTATTTGTTTACGTCTCTTGTCTGCTCGCGGACAGTAAGAGGAACCATAGGGCCTGATTGGATTAAGGCCATATTCGCTCTGTCTGGGGGGAGGAGGAGATGAACAAAGAGCCGCACAGGGAGTATCTGTTCGCCCATCAAAACGGGTTTTGACTTTGTTTGGGTCCGTCTGCGTCTCATTTGAACGTCCGTTGAATACGTGTGTGCTTGTGTGTGTGTGTGTGTGTGTGTGTGTGTTTGTGTTCGTTTTGGATCTGAACATCTGTTGGTCCCTCCCCTTTCCCCTACGTTGCGGTGTCACTCACCAGGACCTTGTGGCGACCGGTCATGTTGGGGGACTCGCAGACCAGCTGGGTGTCTGACACGGTTAACATGCAGGGCTTCTCGCCAATCAGCACCGTGTAGTTCAGCTTCCCGTTGCCATTGGTAGGCGGCAGGAAGTTCCGCCCCTGTGATAGAAAGAAAATTATGTATTGATGCATAATAATCGTCTGCCCTATGGAATCTTTGACCAGTTGAAACAAGAAACACATTACTGTGAAACTAATCTATGTTGATTAGAATCTATTAGAAAATAAACGGTGTGATTTTACTGAATTAAATTCTATTTAGAACTAAAATGTATAATTAAAAAATAATAATGATATTATAACCATGAGACACAGTGAATCACAGTGCTAATATGAATGAACTGATAATTAAAATTTGCATAATAGATCTGCATGTTTGCATACAACAATACTCGTCTACACTTGTGTGTGGTCATGTCTCTGACAGTCAACACATGATGAGCTTTGAGTGTCGGCATTGCCAGCATTGCCAATGTTTATCTACGGAGTTGATTGCTGAAGCCCAACCTAGCGCTGACGCTACCCTAGGCGTAGCGGACCGCTTGTATTCGCCACCTTGACGTCAAGCACTTACTTCTTTTTTTTTACTTTGACCCCGGTTGACGCTTACCTCTCAAACTGCAGCCGACCTGATTACAGCTTTGTTTGACGTTCAAAAACCAACAGAATCCAAACACCGATGGCTTTCTCCATTTCTAAACCTTACTACAAGTTTCACAACTGAAAACTGCTGAATTCCGAACCGTCTGTCGTACGGCGATATGTCTGACGCCCAACCTGGCGTCTGACGTTTTTGCCGGACGCCCATCATGCGTTGACCGCTTTATGACCCCGACACCCCCCGACCACCTACCTTCAGAATAATGGGCGATCCCGGCTTGAGCTCCAGGACTCCGGAGATGCTGAGGGGCTCGAACTCGGGGTTGGGGTAGTAGACAAAATTGGTGTTGTTGAGGGCCATCAAGTCCTGCACCTCGTCCAGCCTGAAGCCGAACTCGTCGGGTCTCTCGGGGGCGTCCCCCTGGCGCGCCAGGCTGATGGGCAACTCCGGGGCGTGGCACAGCATGGACGTGGAGCTCAGCACGCGGCACAACTGGGCGGAGAAAGACAGAGAGAGAGAGAGAGAGAGAGAGAGAGAGAGAGAGAGAGAGAGAGAGAGAGAGAGAGAGAGAGAGAGAGAGAGAGAGAGAGAGAGAGAGAGAGAGAGAGAGAGAGAGAGAGAGAAAGAGAGACAGAGAGAGAGACAGACAGACAGATACATTTTTTAAGTCAGATTATGCAGGACACCCGCAGATGTGAAAGTAGTTACAAGACGGTGACGGGGGAAATGAGATGGACAGGGTTGTGGGAGAGTGCTTTTCATCTGAGTAAGTGATACAATTCCTACGTGCCACTACGTATAAAAGAGCGTCACATAATTATTATGGTATATTAAGTAGCGCTTCTTTCATGCCACAGCTTTACATTTCCAGAAAGCCTTGATGGAGAGTGGATATAATTGGTTCAAATTGGACAACACAACGTCCTCTCCTTCATACATCATGACAAAATTTGACCAACCACAAAGCAGAAGAGCCTCCCTGAGTATCCCCCTCCATCAAATGAGATGCAGTTAGCGAGTGTGAACAGTCCTTTTCTCTATTCCCGCCTCAACGGCGCTTTGATGTGCGAAAATGCGATGGTGATAAGTCGCCACGAGCTCACCTTTGTTTCTATTTTTTCACCATGTGTCGTTCTGTTTTCTTTTTTTTGTCCCTTCTACTATCCTGTTTTTTCTTCATGTCACTGTCTGTGATGTATTGCTCTGTCTTTCTCTCAGGAGTCACCTTTTCTCACCTTATCTCTTTGATATACCACTCAGTGACAGTCATAAACACGCGGAAGAAATGGGGCACTGTTTCTGCGAGATTAGCTCGGCCGCTATTGCCTAAAGCTTTGCTTCTGGGAGCTTCTCTTTGGGTGACCTTTCTTTTACCAGTGACACACGATGCGATATTGACTTTTAAACACGTCGCCGCTCTGTCATCTACTACAATGTCTCCCATGTCCGAGTCTGCTTAAGAAACACATTTTAAAAAGTCTTTGTCATGCTCCAACGTCTTCATTTCACACGCCCCATCTTTCATCACGTTTCAGAATCAGGTATAGGTGGCCGTCAGCGGTGCGAGTGGACACAAAATGGCAGCGATTGAGAGAGAGAAATGACGAAATCACGTCGAGGTTTCACACTGCTAAACTGTAACCTTCTGTCATGGTCGCCACTCACTCAAACACAACCTGTTACAGCCTTCTGTTCTAATTGGCTCCGTGCACATCAAACCTGACAAACCCTGCAAGGTCCCAGGGACCTTCCTGACATGCGACGGGAGCTGCCGCAGAGAGGTAATTGTGAGGAGAACTGCATGTGCTCAAAACTTGCAGTGCTAGAAAAAAATAAAAAAACAGGATGGCTCAATGCCTTTAGCCTATCTAGTCTGGAATGATGAACCCCGGCCTATAGATATTTAGCAATTCTGTGTCACATACATGAGAAACTGGGAGGTGAAGGGCGAATTAGCCTCCTATGATTAGATCCAGAGAGGTGGGTGAATGTCAAGTGCCCCCTCTCTCTTCCCCCCCTCCCCAAACCTATTGAAAGAAGTGCTACACAATGAGCTGGTAGAGGCTAATCACATCTGAGCACACATGCTAAACGTGGCGCTAGACATGAGCTCAGATGGGTTCGGGGAGATAGCTATTACCGCCCTTTGTAATCCCCCCCCCCCCCCCCCCCCCCCCCCGCTTGCCTCCATCTTTCAATCAGATCTCCGAGACCCTTGTATTGCTTTGTCTGGGCTCCCATGGGTGGATGGTTTCATTCTGCCACGGAGGAAGGGCGAAGGAATTCGATAAGGGGTGTCTTTGTGTTTTGCGGCGGTGTTGTATTTTATTTCTCATCATCGTTGATACCATCGATACAACGCCACAATATCTATCCTAAATACGATTACAAGCAACCTATTTCTTTGTTGTCTTTTTTGTTTTATTCCCTCCAGTGTGTTTGAAGTTGGGAAGCTCAGTGAGGCAATGTTGCTGCTAGCCTGTAATGGACTGTGTGGCTGCGTGTGTGGCTGTGTGTATGGATGCGTCCACTCACGTTAAGGGTCTCGTGGCCATTGTACTTGGCTCTGATGAGTGGTGTCTGGATGATGTCCAGGTTGGTGCCGGTCACTGTCACCGGAGTGTGTCCGCTGTGGAGGGTGTAAGATAACGAGGAGTTAACACCCGTGGTTCACAAATCCTTTAGTACGTGTAGTAGGTGTATGTTCACACTCACACATACATGACAGGTGGGAAAGAAGAAAAAAGAGAGAGGTGAAAAAGAAAAGGGAAGAACAAGACAATGTGTCCACTGCAAAAGACCAAGGCTGCATCGCTGCTGTGAAATAGGGAATTTATATTTTTATATGTGCACAAAAGTGGCATGTTTTCATTGAAAATAATGAAATCTAGATGTGCCATCTAGATCCTTCACTTCAATTTACAGAAACAATCATAAAGGGCTTTTGATGTTTCATTGTGTAATGTTTCAGTGTTTACAATGGTCCAGCAGCCCAGTAAAGTGCAGCTTACCCGCCTCATCTGTTAAAACCACTGACTTTGCATTGTGTTGTATGGTGTACGCTGGGTCGTTTGGTCTACAAAGCACACATAAGGAACAAGACGGGAGAACCATGGACTCGTCACCGGCATTACCTGAAGATGCTCCACTCAGGCTCTATCTTGGTGATGGTGGGGTCTTCCACATACTCGAAGCGCTGGTCTTTCTGCAGGTGGGCCTTGTCCACGCTGACCGACACGGACACGTTGCCACAGCCGTTCAGGGAAGCGTGTGAGCGACAGGTGATCCACTGGCCCCCCCTCCTGAGGTGGTCACATGATCAAAACACGTCAGTTGGAGCATTGTTGATGAGATGGCGGTGGCAGCATATGTGTGTTATGTAGGAGTATAACCAAGGAGTATATACACAATACAACCAACATACATCATGATACATCTCAAACTGTTAAAAGACTAAAAGATGACAAAAGCTACAAAAGCATGTGAATCACTCTTTGAAACTTCCAGCTGGACTGTGTACAAACAGTGCATTGGATGGAAACCGCTCCAGCAATTTATTATTGTCGATCATCAGCAATAGTAGAAGGTCATTCCTGTATAGACTTGCCTTCTGGGATGATGGTTGTCATATTTGATTACACTTACAAATTTACTATGGACTTTGACTATGTTTTCACAGCAGTTAGTACATTTCAGAATATTCCTTTGTGGTAAAACAATTCTACCCTGAAGGAAGTCAATTACTATTTACCTCCCAGTCTGCGTAACGGACATAAAATGTGACTTTTGCGAGAAGGCGTGAAGGTTTCTGCCAATCATGTCCTTGTCACACTGCTGGGGCTGACATCGGTTCCGCTAAATTGAGAGCTTAGCGTAATTAATATAAATTGATTCCCAGCAAAGATTTCTCACAACCTGGAGCTGGTTTATCATTATTGATCTGCGGCTTCTTGTAATGTGGTGTCTGGCCGTACATGACGCTCACCTGAGCAAAGTGCACGGCTGGTCTTTGAAAATGATGGACACGTTGCTCCCCGCGTCCAGGTTGCTCCCAGTGATGTTGACAACGGTTCCCCCGGAAACGGGCCCACGGCTGGGCTTCAGGTGAATAAGCCTGGGAACCTGATGGAAGAGGTCAAGGGGTCAAGGGTTACAACACCAAAAGGTCATGACATTACTGTGAATCAACGTGACTATGAATGACAGGCTATCAATAATACACTACTGTATATTATTATATTACATTCACTTATATAATGCCGTTTGACGTTTTCACCACAGAAATACCCTGCCACCATCAATCCAGCGAATCGATCAAAAACATCATTACGCCCATCATGTAAATGAAAAACATTTTAAAAGGGCTCATATTATCTAATATTACTAAGGCTATTACGGTTGCAATGAACTTGGCTCAGCCGCGTGCCCTTGTTGTAACCCGGACTCAAATCCCTTGTTAACGGTGGTAATGGAACATTTTCTGGGTTCATTCAGAGCCCCAGAAAGTGCTCCTTTCCAACACACACAGAAAGCCCCAAATGGGCCGTGAACATGGGTCTCTACATGATTACAATATTAGTCTTTTATAATGAGATTTGGGCCGTGGCATACATTTGCTCTATTAGAGTTTAATTTCACTGGAAAAAAAAGAAATAACTTTCTGAAACTTTATTATTAGTGTGCACGTCAATGAATCCTGCCTATAAAAAGGACCAGGGTTTCTAGTCCAAATCAAAGGGAACTAGAGGTGGTTAATGAGGAGCAGAACCTGTGGTTAGATTCTACAGTAAATCCCACAGAAGTTAGTTTAGCCAGCTAATATTCTCAGCCCGCTGTGTGTTGTGACACCTTACCCCTGTGTTACATAATCTTTACTGGGGATCCTTAGTAGGGGCTACTGAGACAGAGACCTTGTAATGGATGCATGTGGGAAATAGTTACAGAGCATATAGTGCATAATGCATGTGCATAATGGCCACGATATCACTGCTACTTGACGGAATATGGGGTGAGAATGTGTGTGTGTGTGTGCGTGTGTGTGCGTGTGTGTGTGTGTGTGCCCGGGGGTGAGTTTTGTAATATACAGTTACACAGAGCAGCACTACAGTAATAAGGGGAACCTAGATTAATCAAGAAGAAGTGTGTGTGTCTCCGTCCCTGCGCGGTGTATTTCCAGCCTCTCGGCCGCACGCCCTCCCCTGCCATAACAGCAGGCTCCATTTATAGCAGGAGAGTCAGTGTTGCGTTGTCTAGCGTGGGCTCATTAGGGGCTACTCATCATGGTGCGCTGCTGGTGTACCCAGTACACGCTGGGAGAGGGAAAACAGGGGCCTGGATCACAGCCTAACATCTGGGGACGCGGCGCTACATCATGTTAACACACCCAGAGCGAAGATGCAGGCGAACGCGGAGACAAGGTACTAACAAGTACCAGTGGACTAGTAAAAACTGACGGGGCGAGGGGGTGTGTGGGGCGGTACTTTCCTTTGCCAGTGTTAAGAGAAACAACGTTTTATTAATCGGCCGAGGTGTTTTGTGTGTGGATGGGGGCAAGTAAATCGGTGAGCGTTTAATTCCTAACTAGTCTGTTAAAGGAGACTAGGGGTAATCCCCTGGCCCGGGCTGTCCCGTTACTGGAAAATAGTGAACAACGGGGGCAAAGCCTCAGGTTGCTGACCATCACCGTAGTAGTTTATTCCACTTATACCACGGTTATAAACTATGATTCGATATTAGTAACTTTTATCTAAAATGTTATTGATTTTCTATAAATTTAATCAGCTGAAATTAAAATACTCTTCCGCAGTGCTTTGAGAATGTTGTTTTTGCGTTGTCAAGGAAACATCTGGTCGATAGTTGGATTTGACTGTTGATATTAATGTTGGATTAGTAGAGCATTGATTTGCCACTGTTAAAAGGCAGAGGTGTCCCATTGTTTGAAAACCATGCAAATCCTTGGAACATTATTGGCCAATCAGGATCAAGTATTTGCAAAAACCATGCTGTTGTATAAACATGGAATAGCACGTGTTTAACCTAAAGAGGGAGTCCTCTAATGCAAACCAATCTACAAGTAGTGTTGGGGTTTGTTTCTCCACAAAAAGTATATGATTATATGAAAAATGTATGATTTTATTATAATCTATGTCTTACCACAAAGTAGTAGTACTTGGAGGAAGAAGCCAAGAACTCTGGTCTGCATTCTCCGACCCCGACGCACACCTGGATGTTCCCGGCAAACTGGCTTTTCTCTGCCTTCCCCATCTCACACACGATCCTTAGAACACACACAGTGGGGCACACACACACACAATGATGCACAGTTCTATAATCTATAATAACACACCCACACTCATACACAAACACATAAACACACACACACACACACACACATACACACACACACTCGTGCGTCTCCCTTCTGTGTGTGAGCTGATAGGTGTAAACCATGGACGTAGCCCGTCCTCTAATCAAAATGTCCCTAATCCCGGGGTTTTAAACCTAAATAAATGAATGGATGCTTTGGCTGGAGATTTTCTGCCTTCCGGAATGCTGCCAACTTAAAAGTCCTCCTTTCAAACGTGACCTCAGGAAGCACTCAGGGGCCGCGGTGGTTTCGCTAGCTCAGCAGTTTGCTGAGAAAGCGCTACCACTTAAGTGACTACCTTAGCCTCGGCTAGGAGCGCTGGGCTGCACGATAAGCGCCTCTGAAAACTAGTTTGGAGATAATCTGATGGGGTGGGCACCTGTCAGCACTCAAAACACAGGATTACACTTTAACGTGACCTACATGAAAGCTACTAAACTGCCCTGGGGATGCGGCCGATGTCGATTATGTGGTGTGTGCGTTAGTTCACGATCAGGGGAAAAAAAAGGAAAACAAGGGCATGATTAAACGAGAAATAAAGTTAAATGTTTTCAACGAGTTGTAACCTGAAGCAGAGTTGGCAGGAAGGCAGCGGTTGGTGAGAGGTTATACAAATGACACAATATTCTTTCCATTCCATTATGTAAGTGTGTTCACGCACATACACACACACACACACACACACACACACACACACTCTCTCACCCACCCACACACACACACAAACACACCCAGGGGTGAGAACGCTGACTCAAGAGGCAAACCAAACACAGACTTGTCGTGGCACCTACTGTTGGATGGGAGAAGGTATTGTGTGTGTGTGTGTGTGTGTGTGTGTGTGTGTGTGTGTGTGTGTGTGTGTGTGTCTGGAATCAGTCAAAAGTCCATTGATGCCTGGAGGGCATGAGAAGTGCTTGAGTTGTTTTTGGATGTTATATTTAATTGCTTGGAGACACATTACTCATCGTTTACTGTCGTTCTAGTGCGGTGGGATCCAGTGAACAGACAGTAGCATCCAGCTTGCGTATGTCTGTGCAGTATTATCTGTTCTCTTTGTGGTGTTTTGGTCTGTTGGCCGGACAGCTACCAGTATCTAGTGCTTTCATTGAACAGTAGTGACTATTGTGTGGTTGAATGCAGATATATCATATCATATCATATATTTGCCCACAAATAACCGTTTACAAATTACTTACTTTTACCTCAAGTAAAACTCATTTTATAGAAGAAGGTTAACTAAATCTTGCTTGGGAAAATGTCTTCATTTATAGAAGAAGGTTAAATAAAACTTGCTTGTGGGAACTTAATGCAGAATCTCGCATTCAGCTTGTGTTTAGAACCAACATGCTGCCCACTACAGACAAACATATACTAACTAATGTTATTAATGTATGAATTGGTATGGGTAGGAGGACTCACTGTTCAGCTGGGATGTATCCTTCAGGTACTGGGGTGCAGTCCACTTCAGCCACCTTCACGTTGCCCTGGATCTCCCTGAACCCCAGGCCCAGATTCTCCCCCCGGATGGTCACCAGCGTGCCCCCCTCTCTGGGACCTCGCAGGGGGCTGATCTGGAGGCGCAAGACAGGACATTTTACATGGACTTGGGGTAACATAAAGGTTACAGCTATAGGCAATGGCAATAGTGTTTACTTGTTGCTATAACGAAATACTGAAGAGTTGAATATATAGGAGAGTTTCACACGATGCCACGCACATCTTGATACTTTTTCTCCATTATAATGACAAGAAGAAGAAAAACTGGTTGCTTGGTTCCTCTCGATTCTTGTAAAAGAAGTGCCAAGATGTTGGCTTGGAATGTGCTTGTGGAACTTCAGTTCACATGATTTAAACCCTCCTATGAACCAATAGCATTTTGCTTTAAAGTCATTAAGCAAAGGCTTTGATCCAAACCGTTGTATCTACAAAAACAACAACAAGAAGTTGTTGTAGATACATGTCACTAAGAAGCAGACATCGGTTCTTGCTCAAGGAGGCCTTCATGTAAACTGTGGGCATTGGGGTTCGAACCCAGACCCTTTCTGCTGGGTGTCAAGCACTCGATCCAGTAGACTAGACTATCCTGCCTTTTTTCTCGTCATCGTTTATCTAGGCGAGACTAGCATACCTTAACAAAGAGGAGATACCGGAGGTTGCTTGAAAAAAGGCGTTCAGAATCATACAGAATCAGAATAAGAATCCTCCTAACATTAACAAACAAACAAAGTAAACATTAATCATAAAATATAACCAGAGATCCAGCGACGTGTGGAGGGGTGTTGGGCTTGTTTTGATTTCTCCAACTGACAGTTTAAAATATAATAGCTGAATTCCACCATGCTACTATATTTGACAGTTGAATTAGCATAATCCAGCTCTATAAATGTGATGTCTCTATTAGCCTAGACGTATATCTCATGGAGGCTCAATTCTAATAAGTGCCAGAGGCAGAGGAGTGCTTTTGAGTGCTATTGTCGTTGAAAGAGCTATTGTTGACCATGACTCACATAAACCCCCTCTGTTCATAACTATAATCCCTTGATGAGGGTGTCAAAAAGATTCCAGTGTAGTAGGGGCTTTTATTTTATGAGTGGTATCAGTGGTGGATTACAGTCATGGCCAGAGAACAGTGTTAGCGAGGGGTGTGTGTGTGTGTGTGTGTGTGTGTGTGTGTGTGTGTGTGTGTGTGTGTGTGTGTTTATAACTGAATAATACTAAAACTTCCAGCGAACTTCCAGGTCGATACGAAGATGGATCATCGTATCTCAGACGCCGCGAGTGACCTCAAATGACGCGCGGCAGTTTGATGAAAGATAAACTCATAAAGCAGGGACTCCTAGGGTGACATGTTTAACAGTCATCCTGTCGGGATCTTGATTGATCTGTTACATCTGCCATCGTTTGGCCAGGCAGCCGAGGACGCATCCATCAATCAGCAACTTCAGATCCCCGCTGATTACTTTTGTCTAGTAATGGTGTGTGTCTTTGTGCTTTTGTATATGTGTATGTTAAACTGTGCGCACACTTCAGCGTGGCTAGATGGATGGATGTAGGCTGGACCAAGCAGTGGTGTGACCCCATCCATCTCTGCCAAATAAAGGCCCCTGCACATCCCAAAGGGCAGCAAGGGGTTATCATTAGCGGTGTTGTGATGTGTCATTCCCTCCTGACAAATAGTGATCCTGGCATCTTTCCCTGGGGATCGGGCTCTCTGTGTCCGTCTGCTGTCAACAATACACAGCCTAAGGAGTTTTGTGTGTGTGTCTGTGTGTTTGTACCGGTATAGGTGTGTGTGTGTGTGTGTGGTTGTGTGTGTGTGTGTGTGTGTGTGTGTGTGTGTGTGTGTGCACATGTATGTGTATGTGCATCTTTAGCGGTGGACTTGCCTTATAGCATTTCTACTACGATTTTATATACATTATATAAAAAATATTACTTTCAAATTTGTATCTGTAATAGACTATCTAACAAGCAATAACAAACTAGCGAGACATTTATAAGTTTGTGAGTGATTAGTTTCTGGGTCAGAGGTGAATGCATTTAATTACACTGTGGAAGTGAGGAGTTCCACAAGGGAGATAATATCAATTTGGTTTAATTTCTCTCCATGACCATCAAACCAAAATGCCCCGTGCGGGTTATTAAAGAGCTCAGACACCCCAATACGTTGTGACTTTGTGTTGTTTAATCAAAATGAAGGATAGAAGGACATTGATATTAATAAAAAATTACATGAGAAAAATCAGAGAACAAGAATGTCTGTGTATGTGCATGTGAGAGAAACATAGCGAGAGAGTGTGAGAGAGAGAGAGAGAGAGAGAGAGCATGAGATAGAATGAAAGAGAGCAAGAGAGGGAGGGAGAGAGAGAGAGAGAAGGAGAGAGAGAGCAAGAGAGAGAGACTCAATAAGCTGTTGATTTGATTTGTGACTTTGAAAAATTAATTGACCATTTGGGTTGAGGGTAATACTTGCTCTCACTCCCTCTCCGTGTCCCTCTACCCGTTGCTGATCACAGTTGACGTCAACCGTCTACGATAACGGATCACATTATAGAATGCATTATATTAAATCCGCTGTCATCTCGGAAGTCCCTCACTCTTCATTCAGGGTTTTTTTTGGAATGTGGTCGACGTGACGACGGCTGCGATAATAAAATTGGTGTGGCACATGGGTATGTGCAGAAATACAGGGAGTCGTATCGAAGAGGGATGGAACGGCAGCGGTGTGTGGAATATGAAAGTGTAGGGTTGATATAATGGCTCGATACACTTGAATAATCCTCCGAGCTGTGATATACTGAGATCTACACCATCTTTTCTATAGGCAGCTCGTGGCTGGCTGCCTTTGTCTGGGCCAAAATAATGAATTGCAGGGGTTGCGAAGGATGGATAAAGGTTGACCGCAATTTTGATGAGAGGACGTTAATATTAAAAGCTGAAATGCGGGATTATGGCCAGGGCACTTAGTTTCCAGTGGCGAAGGGTATATAGAAATGGTATATCCCCAGGGGTACAAATAAGGATGTACAGTATACTGTTGAATCCCACTCATAAACCCAATCTATAAAATAAATTATACATACATATTAACAACTTTTTTCTAATGGTTTGCTTTCCTACATGTATTTTAGAAATTTATTAAATAAGATGAAACATTCAATCAAAATAAATCTATTAAAACTGATCCCAGGCCTCTTAATGAGGTATCTTTGCATATGATTACACCAGTACAGTTGGCAAGGCGACTAGGTCAGGTGACAATGTGGAGGAAGTAGGAAGAAAGAACCAGCGGCTAATGTTTCTGGCACTTCGGAACAAATCCTGTTTTTTTTCTTGTTTTTTTAACACACACACACACACACTTCCCAGACTACAGTGGTTGCTGTTCAAGCTTTCCATGTCCATCCCAAGCGAGAGAGAGAGAGAGAGAGAGAGAGAGAGAGAGAGAGAGAGAGAGAGAGAGAGAGAGAGAGAGCATGAGAGAGAGAGCATGAGAGAGAGAGATAGTGAGTATTACTTCCATCACCCATTTTTCTCTGTGACCCTGTTTTCTCCACGCTATCCCATCATTCTATGGTGTGTCCAGGGATCCCCCCACCCCGTCCCCCCAGTCTTTCCTCTTGTATCCACCCTTCATTTTTCTCTCTCTGTCTCTCTCTCTATATCCCCACTTATTCACCCCTTTCTCCGAACACACAACCCCCTCTCCACCACTTCCTCAGCCCTGCCCCCCCCCCCCCCCCCTCTGGGATGTAGTAGTGGTGGTGGTGGGGGTGGTGATGCTGTGTGTGGGGCGCGTGCGTGTGTGTGTCGGGGACGTTTGTATGTGTGTGTGGTGAGGAGGGGGGCAGGTAGGGGGGGTCGGGGGATAACTAGGGGCTCCTTCCATCACACTAGCAATTTGTTTCATGGAATCCAATCCAACCACCTGCACACCCCCCCCCCCCCCCCCCCACCTACCCATAATCCCCTGTCACCCTCCTCCCCACACCTCCCCACCACTATTTCCCATCATACCCGTGTCTTGTCTGTGCATCAGCTCATCTGCTGTCTTAGCAACATACATCCTTATGACCCTCTGTAGGTGGTCTACATCTCGGACCCGGGTCGATATTCCTTACGCGGTTGGGAACACACAGGGGTTAAGAGTGTGTGTGTGTGTGTGTGTGTGTGTGTGTGTGTAACGTCATTTAACACATAACTTATGACTAGAGAGGGGATGTTTGCTAAGTCTCTTTCCTCCCAGCTAGGGTGGATTACATAACGGAAGTGCGTGGTTGTGTGTGTCTGTGTGTGTGTGTGTGTGTGTGTGTGTGTGTGTGAGGTGCTTGCAGGTGTGTAACAGGAGTCGATGAAAACAGAATACCATATCAAAATCCCTGAAAGCTTGTGTTGTGTGTTTTCTAGGCTCCCTTTGTTGCTTTCGACTGCCAGGCGATACATTACAACAGTATTGATATCAAAAAATGAATAGTCTGATCTGGCAACACATATAGCATAGAAGAATATGAATGGGTTTGAGTTTGATGATTGTAAATCCAATATTTCATGACACCATCACGGCTTACTGTCGGCGCGCGTGTGCACAAAGTGTGAACCATCACAGCGCCTGAGATGGAATCAGACTGGGGGAGCTTGCCTGTGGTGGATGACAGACACGCACGCCGTCGTGTCAAAACCGTCAGCCAGCACACTCTCCAACATGATGAGGTCTCTCATCAGCACCACGCAATTAAGGTGTGTGAGTGTATCGGCATGTGTGTGTGTGTGTGTGTGTGTGTGTGTGTGTGTGTGTGTATGTGTATGTGTGTGTGTGAGACAAAAATAGCGAGGGAGAGAGATTATGCAGGCATGAGTGCTGCATAATGTGCTTTAATTACATGATTAACTCTTTGTGTGTGTGTGTGTGTGTGCACGCTTGCATGTGTGTGTGTGTGCGTGTGTGCAATGTAGAGTCACCTGTGTGATGTGCATGCAAATGTGTGCATGTGTGCATCTGTGTGTGTGCGCACGCGCCTGCATGCACATGTGAGTGCGTGCATCGGAGATTCACCTGTGTGATGCGTGGGTTGGTGCACTTGCTGTTGAGCCCGTTGTGCTCCAGCCACTGGCTCTCAGGGTGCGGGCAGTGCTGCTTCAAGGTGCATCGCTTCTCCCCTTTACACCAAACGCACCCGAACAGAGGGTCCGCCTTGAGGCAGAGACCACAGCTTCCGCGCTGGGCGTCACACTTGTAGAGGTGCACTGGCGAGAGAGAGAGAGAGAGAGAGAGAGAGAGAGAGAGAGAGAGAGAGAGAGAGAGAGAGAGAGAGAGAGAGAGAGAGAGAGAGAGAGGGGGGGGGGGAAAGAGCGAGAGAGGGGGGGGAAGAGCGAGAGAGATGGGGAAAGAGCGAGAGAGATGGGGAAAGAGCGAGAGAGAGAGGGAGACAGAGATTTGAGTTGATATGCTTTATTCACTAAACATTCAGTTCCATCGAGGTGAGTTACAATTCAATTCTCTTTCCTTTTCTGCAACAGGTATCTGCCAAAGAAGACCTCGAGAGAGATATTGAGAGAGAGAGAGAGAGAGAGAGACACACACACAGAGGGAGTAAAAGTGGAAAATAAAAGAGATGAGATGAGGGGGAGGGAAAGGGAGGGAGAACCTGAATGAGCCAACCTGTGTGTCACGATCAGGGAACTGTAAACAAATGGAAATTTATGTTAAGCAAATGCTTCTGAAATGACAGACAAGCACCCCAATAAACGAAGGAAAACCCGAAATACACATTTTAAAACACTTAACGCCGTCTCAGGCGCTGTTAAGAACGGGGCGACGTTGGCGAGGAATTAAGCATTTTGACTCTGTTTGTTTGCATCTTTGACTAATTATCACTCTATCCATCACTATCCCCCCCACCCCTTCTCTCGTTCTCTCATTAAAGCTACATGTTGCCTCTGCACTCTCGCATCCAATTTGGACCTATCGCCATGGCAACCAGGCCAGCTATTTTTTAATTGGTATTAGATGTGTGTGTGATCTGTCCATCACACGCTGGCCCTGGAAGGGGGCATTAGAGACACTAATCCACAACTTGTCAATTTCTCTCCCTGTCTTGTTCAATGTCTCCGACTTTCTCTTTCTCTCTTTCAATGAATTTGTCAATGTTGTCTCTTATTCGCCCTCTCTCTGTCTCTCTGTCTGTCTGTCTCTCTCTCTATCTCTCTCTCTCCCAGTGTTTTCCCATATTCTCTCGCTGTTTGTCTTGTACTGTCTATCCCTCACACTGCATCTGTGTATGTCTCTCTCCCAATGCCCCGCTCTCTCTCACTTTACATCTATTCAATTAAATACAAAAGAGCTTTACTGGCATGGAAAATAAACCTTCATATTGTCAGATCAGTTTTGAAATTGAAACAAAGGAAAAAAAACCAAAGTACTATATGAGGTAAAAAGAAGAAAAAGTGATTTATAATAAAGATTACACAGCATATTAGGTAATATGGATAGTAGTTACTTAATCAACCGATCACACTCTCTATCTCTCTTTCCGTCTCCCTCTCCCTCTCTCTTTTTCAGTTTCTCTCTCTCTCTATCTCTATCTCTATCTCTCTCTCTCTCTCTCAATGCCTCTCTACCTGCAGCACACCCCTGGCCCTGCAGTTGCACAGCCTCAAGACTGATGAGGCATTCAGTGGTGCACAGCATGAGTTCTGTCATTCAGTGTGTGGACACTTCAGAGAGAGGGAGGACACGATGGGGAGAAAATGGAGGACTAGAGAGAGAGAGTGACAGGAAGTGAGAGACAAAATAAGAGAGAGATGGGGGAGAAAGAGGCTGGAAGAGAAAGGTGGGGGAGAGGGAGAGGGAGCTGTAGAGAGGGAGGGGGGAGAGTGAGACATGAAGGGACAGACTGGTTGGAGAGATGGATCAAGAGAGACAGAATACGAGAAAGAGAGAGTGAACTGGGGAGAACAATGGAGGATGAGACAGCTGGAGGAAGGGACAGAGGGAAGGAGAGAGATGAATGGAGAGAGAGAAAGAGAGAAATATGGTGAGAAGAAGGGATGAGTGAAGAGGGGAAGGTGCCACTAGATAAAAGGAAAGGCAGTGAGCAGATGGGGAGAGAAGGGCAGATGGACAGAGAGAGAGAGAGCGAGAGAGAGAGAGAGAGAGAGAGAGAGAAAGAGAGAGAGAGCGAGAGAGAGAGAGAGAGAGAGAGAGAGAGAGAGAGAGAGAGAGAGAGAAAGAGAGGGCTCAAGGGCTTGGAGGATGGAGTGATGCTAGAAGTGGAGGACTTTAGTGAGTACATTTTCTCCAGTGGAGACGAAATGCATTAGACACGCATGAAGAAAACAATACGAAAAGAAAACTGATTGAAAGAGTGAGAAAATATATAAAGAGAGAGAGAGAGAGAGAGAGAGAGAGAGAGAGAGAGAGAGAGAGAGAGAGAGAGAGAGAGAGAGGGAGGGATTGAGAGAGAGAGAGAGAACGGTCAAAGATGAAGAATGAGAGGAAGTTTAGGTAAACAGAACTCAGGTGAATGCTGAACCTCAATACACAGCTGTTGCCATGGAGACAAGCTTCAAGGCCTACAGTGGTAATGTGATATGCGATACTCCTGTGGTTCATTTTCCTGTGTGTAACTCTGTGTGCGTGGGTGTGCGTGTGTGACCGCGTGTGGCACTCACCTTTATTGTGAGCGGGGTTGTCGATGCTAAAGTCCCCATTCCAGATGACGGTCAACTCCACAGGTAGACTGCTCATCTCCATCCCGTCGTAGAAATACTGTCACCATGGCAACCGTGGGGCGAGAGAGAGAGAGAGCGAGAGAGAGAGAGAGAGAGTTAATGAAAGTTAAGGAGCGAGAAAGAGGAGGTAACTAGCATTGCGCACCGTTTGGTAGCTAAGAGCAAACTGTGAGCTCGGTGCAGATACTGGAAAAGGAGGTTTCACTAACACACACCCCGAAAGGCGCACAGAAAAATCTACTTGTTTTCACAGACTCCGCCGTTATTTCCAATTTATTCCTCGATGTCTGCCGGCATGGGGTATTGGTGCTGTAATCATAGCTTCCAACTGAATCACAGTTTAATTCTGTCGCTGCTGAGTCACAGGCAAAACAATTGAATACAAGCCTAATTACAGATCCAAAACAACACGGGCACGTGCGTACAAACATGCTGGGCATGTGCAAGTGCATACAAACATACAATACACATTCAGATGGGCACACGTGGGCAAACACACATTCACAATCCGGAACCTTTGACAGAAAGAAAGAGACACGTGAAAAAATACACACATGCAACGAGAGAAAGAGAGAATAAAAGAATGAAAATGAAACAGACAGACAGAGACAGAGACAGAGACATGATCATACTAGCAGATGATAAGCATAATAGCTAGTGCAAAGTCTTTTTCATGCCAGTCTCTCATTACTGCCAGTGTATTAATCTGGCTGTAGCTGTAGCCGCCTTGGGCTAGCATGGAAAAAGGCTGTGTGTGTCTGGGTGTGTGTGAGTGTGTGTGTGTGTCCATTAGTGTGTGTGTGTGTGTGTCTGTAGGTGTCTATTAGTTTGTGTGTGTGTGTGTTTGTGTGTGTGTGTGCGTGTGTGTGTGTGTGTGTGTGTGTGTGTATGTGTGTGTGTGTGTTACAGTTCGACCATGACCATTGTACATCTATAGTCCAATTTAGATCTACAGTTTTACAGTAATGTTTTTTTTTATGGATAATGTGTTGGTGTGTAGGTTGTCAGTTATTGTGTCTCATAGAATTTGATGAGCATTGGCAACCTACACACACACAAACACACACAAAAGCATGCATGCACACACACACACATGGATACACACACAGACACACCATACACATACACTGGCCCATATAGCCATAGACACACACACACACACACGTACACACACACATAATCACCCCCCCCCCCCACATACACACACAAACACATCCATACCTTTCCTTCCCCCCCACCACACACACACACACACACATCCTCCCACCAACCTACCCCCAACCCACACCAACTCCTCAACCACCCCCCCCCCCCCCCCCCCCCCCCCCACACACACACACACACTCACTCACAAGTCCCCACCCTTCCGACCACCCAACCCCCCCCTCCCCCCGGGGGGGGGGGGGCGGATGCTCCTCCTCACCGATGTGTTCTGGCACTGCACGGAGGAGCTGTTGAAGCGCAGTGCGGGCACCCGGTGCTCTACCCCCTGGATGGTGAGCAGACACTCGTAGCCCCGCTGGCCCGACTGGGGCTGGGGCAGGTTCTTGGCCCGCAGGGTGATGGGCTTCACCACGTTCACCGGCACCAGGATGCTGTCCGCCGGCAGAAGCTGGGGACACTCCTGTTGGGATGAAGGGGGGAAGGAGGGGGGTGGGGGGGGGGGGGGGGGGGGGGGGACGACACACAGCGGGATGAAGAGGCTCAGAGCTTTGGTACGCCATTTCATCTAGAAGCATTTTTGGACTGATTTATTGAAATTCTCTTTACATCCCGACAGCAATTGATGATTCAAATGCACATTTCGGTATCCGTGACCGTCACAGGCCTGTAAGAAGCCAATCCAAAAATTTCATTCGGCCCATTTCACACCATTTCACCCAATTTCAGGGTACGGTTTACTATGACGTTTTGGATGGCACTGTCAATCAGAGATACGACACGATGACGCAGGCACAGCACCCCTCTTCTGAGTGTCTCTTTTTTGTAACAGTGAGACAAACTGTATGTTTCTGCTCTGCTCTGAAGGAACAAGACAATAATAGAACCCGAGAGAGAGGCTTTGGAAGACAGGGTGACAGACTCACAAGTCGCTTAGCAATTGGAGGTCTAAAATTAACAACCAACCCACTCAAGTGTGCACAGCGGCCCGCTAAATATAGCCCACCTACCAGTCCCCTCGAGGGAAGGCGGAGGAGGAGGAGGACTGGGAGGAGGGAGGTAGAAACCAGGGGATGACAAGAGAGCAATTAGAGTCAAAATAGATAGAGGACAAGAGTGCTGCAGGGGCAGAGCGATAGACAGAGAGAGAGAGACAGAGAGAGAGAGAGAGACAGAGAGAAGGAGAGAGTGAGAGAGAAAGAGGGAGAGAGATGGAGGAGAGGAGGGAGAAGAGAAGAGTCGCACAGAGAGGGAAAGAAGAAAACTAGGATTGGAGTGTGGTAAGGAAAGAAGAGAGAAAAGGAGGTGTTATGCAAGAAGAAAAGACGGAAGAAAAGAAAATACACAGAAGAAAAGACAAGTGACGAGCAAGAGACTAACGAGCAACGAGATAAACGAGATGCACTGGAGTGAGAAGCTTAGTGTTTGCATAATGCTTTGTTGCAGAAAGTGGTGGCGAAGACAGTAAAGAGATGTAAATTAGAGGAAGAGAGAGAGGGAGGGAGGGAGAGAAAGAGAGCAATTTGTACTTTTATTTAAAACAAATACAATTTCTTTCTCTCTTTTAACTCATCAATTTTAGGGAATTCATATATAATGAATTTTAACCAACTGTATTGGATATACATTTGTATAATCAAAGAAGAAAAAAGAAAGAAATACAAGAAAATAAACATGATTTAACCCTCCGTTATAAGATATACCTGCATCAAAAGGATATACATTTGACATAAAATCGTCACTTAAAACCAGATCTTCCTCTACTACAGGGCAGATGAGACACACCACTGTTCAGTACAATCTTCTACAATACTCATAGCTTTGTCAAAAGAGAGAGAGAGAGAGACAGAGAGACAGAGAGACAGAGACAGAGAGAGAGAGACAGAGAGAGAGAGAGAGAGAGAGAGAGAGAGAGAGAGAAGGACGGGGGGGGAGGCAATGTTGAACTGGGATAATAAGGAGCAGACATGCGAAAGACCCTTACAAAGACAGAGAGACAGAGCCCACAAAATACATTCAAAACATAATAGACAGCAATGAGCTTAAGCATGTCAGAAGAGGAACAGGAAGGAGAGAGAGAGAGAGAGATAGAGAGAGAGCGAGAGGGACAGACAGAGTGAAAGAGCGGAACGGATAAGGTGTGTGGGGTGTCGGAGGTTCACGTATGAATTTGGCCGATAACACTTGTTTGAAGTTCATTTAAAGCCACTTGATTGGGTTAGTCTGGATGTCTGGATGGTTGGGTACCGTGGAGGGGATAGAAAGAGAGAGAGAAAGAGAGAGAGAGAGAGAGAGAGAGAGAGAGAGAGAGAGAGAGAGAGAGAGACAAAGAGAGAGAGACAAAGAGAGAGAGACAAAGAGACAGAGAGAGAGAGAGCCCATTATAGATAAAGGCCACGCGTGGGTGACTGGGTGCCACGGCGACAAGAGAGAGGTGACGCGTGTGTGTTTACTCTCCGAAAATCTAATTTTCCCTGAGCATGTGGAAGAGGTCGTGTTTGGAGAACAGAAAATGAATGGGGGAAAAAACTGAGGATGACAGGGAGAGAGAGAGAGAGTAAGAGAGAGAGTGAGACAGGTAATACCATTAAACAATGGAGGGAGCAGTAATTTGGCGTGTTACGTGTGACTTCACCGAATGACTGCAGGTGGGTAAGGGGTCGCATATAGACACGCAGTGATAAGCTGATAGCGTTTTGCACGCCGCACACGCACACACACACACACACACACGCACATGCCTAACTGTCAAAGTTTAAGTGTACCGTGCACTCTCTGCACCATATTGGACATTCAACGAGTTAATAAAACTGAATCAAGCCGCATGTACGCACACACACACACACACACACACACACACACACACACACACACACACACACACAGGTGTGTGCTGCTAGCTCTTCTCTATGGTCATAACACTGAGTGATGCTGAGTATTGGGGTTGACAGCTTTGTGACCCCGATGACTGACGCAAAACAAAAAAACCTAATGGAGAGAGGAGAGGAGAGTAGAGGGGAGGAGAGGCGAGAAGAGGGGGCAGAGAAAGGAGGGAGGAGAGGGGAGGAGATGGGTAGGAAGAGGAGGGGGGATAGGAGACGGATAGAGAGGATAGTAGAGAGGAGAAGGGAGATGAGGAGAAGAGACAAGAGAGGGGTGGATAGGAGATGAGAGGAGAGGCAGAGATGATAATGGCATGATGAGAAAAGAGGAGGCGAGGAGAGGAGAAGAGATGGGTGGAGAGGAGAAGAGAGGAGATGCAGAGAGGAGAGGAGAGGAAAGGATTGGAGAGGAGAGGAGATGCAGAAAGGATAGGAGATAAAGGATAGGAGAGGAGAGAAGAGGAGAGGAAAGGAAAGGAAAGGAGAGGGGTGTGTGTGTGTGCATGCATGTATGTGCGGGGTCGATGTGTGTGCGTGCATGTGTGCGCCCATGTGTGTCACCCTTACTAGAACCCAAATAAACAACCGTTGCTGGACCAGAAAGTGCCATGAACCATTCCAACCACTTCCTGAATGCCCTGTTAAAAGTATTAGAGCAACACTGCTTCTCTTTATTTCCCTGTCAGTCTGTGACACCTCTGACTCCTCCTCACCGGGAATTCACCTCAGTGTCACTCTCCTCTCCTTTTTACCCACAGTGGTTCTAATTATCTCTCACTTTCTCTCTCACTCTCTCTCTCTCTCTCTCTCTCTCTCTTTGCGTCTGCTATCTTGTATTTTATTTCCTGGGGAACTACTTATATCTGATAATTGGGGGCTGGTGAAAGGTGTGAAAGCTATAGAGAGAGAGCAAGAGATGGAGAGAGATAGAGAGGGAGACAAAGAGAGAGGGAGAGAAAAAGAGAGTTATTGCAACAAAGAAGAGTGGTAGTGGCTGTGTCGAAAGCCCTTGGCATAGTTTGAGGGGACAGAGAGAGAGAGAGAGAGAGAGAGAGAGAGAGAGAGAGAGAGAGAGAGAGAGAGAGAGAGAGCGAGAGAGAGAGCGCGAGAGAGAGGGATGGATCATAATTAGAACAATGTAAGGCATGAAGATAAAGTATGTGTATGCATGTAGCTTAACACATCCACACACACGCAGCCTTTGACAAAAGACACATTCTGTCCACTCTGTCCACAATCCATTACTCCTCTCCCCTCTCTAAGCACCAGCCTAAATAAATTCCAGATATCCAATATCCCCTGTCTTCTCTCAGTTCATATCCGTCCCATCTCTCCAGTCGTATCAGGCTAAACATCGCCAGGCCTCCGTCTCTCTCCATCTCTCTCCTCTGCCGGATTTATCGATACCTCTCTCTCCGTCTTCTTTTTATACCGACTGATTGGGTCCATAAATTACCGTCGGCAAGTCCTACAGAGGCTGTTACACATCGTTTGGCCCACCGTGGTGGTTGCCTCCGTCATATAGCTGTGTTTTAATAGCATTAGCCCAATGACTCGATCAATGCATGGCTCGGCTAACAAACTCTCAGGCTGTAATCAGCTCAGCAGGGGTGAGGAGGATTGTCTAATAGCATGGATAAATCCGCTCCAGGGTGACATATCGTTATATATTCACCATCATTAATTCAATGTTTTATACATATCTCATGTATTCCTAAAGTGGGGATCCGGTGGAGAAAGGAAAAAAGGATTGCCTTTGAAAGGCGGCTTACCAAAAGCAGAGGCTTATTAAAACCATACAGTAAGCATTTTGTTAGTGTGATACTGTGTATAATGAAGCAGATGAAGTTATACAATATGGGTGGCGGTGAGAGGGAGAGAATGATGGAGTGATGTTGTTTTTTGAGGAGTACTCAGACGCCGTCAGCCACAGTTTACTTGACACGGAGACAAACAAACGCTGGCACACGCGCTAGCGCCACAACTCCATTCGTATGCTAATCAAAAAAATGCTAAAAAGGCAGCGGCTGTCTTTAATGGCATTCCACGATTTATTCAGTGTAACATCCTTGAGTCCTTTAATCATTTAAACATGCATGTCCATCATTGATGAAGCTAATCCGCCAGCCAGAGTCCTTGAAGCGTGATCAGGGTTGAGATGGGGGGGGGGGGGGGGGGGGGGGGGGTTAGTGGGATGTGTATAACCTAAGCTAATATGCAGACAACACGCTACCATCTGATCCATGCGCCCGGAACCCCTGTTGGTAGGAACAAAAAGTCCCAGATTGTACGCCCAGGACCGGGCTTTTGTTTTCCATCCACCCCTATGAATGCTAACAACAGGCTCAACCCGGGACCAGCCACTTCGGCAATGCTCATTAGCATAGTGCGTTAGCATAGCGTTAAGGGATAACGCAGATCACTTCCTCCAAATCCCCCTGATCGGAGTAGCTCACCAAGATGCGTCTGGCAGGGGCACAATCTGCTCCACGCAAAGTTCACGGGGGTGTACGGATTTGGTGTAGGGTCCTCACGCACGGCTCTGTGTGAAGCGTGTTGGAACATTATTTGTGCCCCTGTTTGCGTACGTTATTAATTTATTACGACGCCCCCAAACCACCCACCAATTCCCTACCGCAGATCAGAGGGGTTAATTAAAAGCAAATTAAATGTCATTTAGTCTGCCATACACCTGCGTTTTTATTATAGCACATCAAACAGGCACACAAAAAAACCTGCCAAACCATGAGGGATTGTCATTAACAAGGAAAATCTCCCATACTTAATTTATGACTAGTTTTTGTAAAAAATTGTCTACGTCCGACACACAATGGCAAAGGATTTGAGCATTGTTATCCACCTCAATATGGACCGGCGCTTCCTCGGTTAATTGCCAATGTCGAAGACCAGAAACAAGAAGACTCTCTCTCGCCCGGTCTGAGCAGAGCAGATGGGAGCGAAGGAGATGACGACAATGGAGGAAGAATAAAATATAATATCGCTGTGTGCAAGGGGGCCGGATGGCTCCGAGGGAAACAAGGGGTGGGAAAACACAATCGGAACCCGGCTGCTCATCAAAGGAAGCAATCTGGCTTAGGCCCTCCCTGATGAATGACGCCCGACGTTCCAGACATGATCACCACTACCAGTGATTTCCATCACGCACCTTCAGGCTGGGATTAAGGGGACACTTACTCCTTGTAAACCCTCCTCCTCCTCCTCCTCCTCCTCCTTCTCCCAGAAACTACCTTGAAACTGCAGGACGAGGGGGTACGTGTCCATCCACACACACTCACACGATACACACTTTACTCTCAATCTTCAACACACTGACCTTGCAGCCAAGGGGGACTGGTCGGAAATCAGCCAGTTCTGGTAAAACGACAATAGAAAGATTGCAAGGATACTGACACGGAAAGAGAAAGGATGGGGAAGGGCGAGAGAGAAGGGAGAGATTTAGCCTCCCCCAGCCCACCATCAACCCGTTCCATCGGATAGGTACCCCTTGCCACAGAGCAGCCTAATTACGGCCGTGCTCTGCCTTGACGGGAGCGGCCGCTGCCAATACTATTGATAATTCACACAGACTAAGCTGTTGTGGGGAATAGCATACAGTGCAGAGGAAACGGCTGCGATTTATCATCTTCCAATGCTTCCTTTGAAGTGCGGTAGAGGGCATAGACATTGCATGCCAAGAGCTAGCGGATAGCGATGCCAGATGGAAGTGCTGCAGCAGAGAGGTGTATCGCCCAATGCTTTTAATAGAACCCCTGTCGCGGTGTCAAATCTAAAAACAGGGAAATAACAGCTATCAGGGCACCACATGGCCAAATGTTTCCCCTCTCAATTTGTTTCACTTTATTACTGCAGCTCCTTCGGAAGTAATTATGAGCAAAACTGCGAAGCAGCAAGCAGCATTTCCAAAACTCACACAGTATGTTCAATCGAGAACATACATTTGAACAGTAAATGCATCGTAGCGCGGTCAAGGAAGATTTTGATTGACCCTTGACCCCCTGATGACCCCCTGGGGACTCACCTCGGGCCTTTTGACGCGTCCCTCCTGGAAGGAGCAGGTGCGCGGGTCGTGGGTGCAGTCATGTCGGTACTTGCACCAGTGGCACTGGTAGGGGCTGCTCACACAGGACAGGCACCTGGGGAACGGACACGCCGCATTATATGGCGGATGGGATCAACAGGGCTATGAAACATTGACATTGGGGTCGGTGTAGGGTTAAGCAACATTTAAATTCTTGGCTTTGGCAGGAAACTGTAAAGTACTGAAAGAGGGGGACAAGAACATTGAAACATATTTTGTTCATCAACATTTTAGTATCAGAGATTAAAGGAGCTGTAGGTAAGACTTGAGAGCTATAATTTGAGTGTAATTTGTCAGAAATGCCATCGTTGTCTGTTAGCTATTGGTGAGGGACATGCTCTGTGAGAATATCTGTTTCTGTAGTTGACTGCACCTGCCACTGTATGAGACAGTTTAGATTTACGCTGGCTCCCTGCTCATTTCTGACCAATCAGGGAATCTCTTAGGTGATTGGTTCATCAATGTAAAGAAGAAGGGGGCATTTGTTTTAGGTTGTTCATTTTCAAAATGTCCCTTCCCTGTTCTCGGTCTCTCTCCTGGTTGGATTTGATGGCATCAAGGGTAGTCCCTAACAGGCAGCGTATCTAGAAGGAGTGTATTTTTACCACTCAACTACGAGCAGACACGGGGAACTTACGATTTGTGCACGCTGCAGTTGTAGAAGACAAAGCTGGTGTTTGCGAAGGCCAGGCCCGTCTCTTTGGATTTGAGGTAAAGCTGCACAATCTGGTGGTCACCTGAAAGGAGAGATCACAGCCATCATAGTTTGTTCTAATCACTCAACTTTATTCCGTAGCAGATAGGACGTGTTTTATCCCCGTCCTCTAAATCAACCAGGGAAGGAATTGGTGTTGACAGGCTGCAGTTGTGTGTCTTACAAAAACTGGTATATAAGGAATGAGTGAGTGAGGGAGAAAAAAGAGAAGGGGGGAGAAAAAAGGGAAGAAAGAAAGGATGAATGAAGAAAGTATCCATGAAAGAATGAAAAAGAAAGATTGAGGGAGGGAGGGGAGAAGGGAAGGAGAAAGAGGGAGGTACAAGAGAAAGGCTCAAAATAAATAAATAATGAAGGAAGCAAGCAAGAAAGAAAGAAAGAAAATATACACACTCTGGGTTCCCATGGGGATCAGGACTACATGGCTTCCAGCCACAGGTGAATCACCTGTTGCAGTGCAACAGTGGCTTCTTTAAAGTGAGATACAGAGAGCTGGAATGCTTTGTTGGGTTAAGTCTCCCTCTTTAAGCAGTATTACTTGACACAATAGTGTTTTGTGCGCACGCAATTCCCTTGGGTGCAGAAATATTCCCCAGCAGTGTCTTTCTCAATGTCTTTGAAAAGGTAAGAGAGAAGAGGGAGATGAAAAGAAAGACTGCGTGCTTGTGTGTGTGGGTGTGTGTGGGTGAGTGAGTGATTGTGCCCGCCAAGGTTTGTGTATGTATGTGTGTGTGTGTGTATGTGTGTGTGAGTGAGCAAATGTGTGTATGTGTACGTGTGTGCCTTGTCAGTATTTGGTGTGTCCTTTTGTCTCGCCACTAATGAAGGAGTTCATGTTTAATTCAACAGCACATGGCTAACTGATCTCTCTGTCTCTGTCTCTCTCTCCCTCTCTCTCTCAATCTCTTTCTCTCTCTCTCCTCTCTCTCTTACTCTGACCTCCTACATACTACTCCTTCTTCTCCTTGCTCTTGCCTCTTTCAAGTCCTCCCCAGCAAAGAAGAAATCATTCATCAATCGCTGAAAAGCACTCCTGACAACGGATCTGTCCTAATTAGCGCCCCTAAATGTTACCTTGAATCCTGCAATTGCTATATAAAGCTCTCCCTCCCTGTCACCCCCAATATCTCTCTCCCCCTCTATCTCCCTCTCCCCTCTCTCTCCCATTTTCTCTCTCTCTTGGCATTTGCTTCCCTCCAGACCATATTGCTGTAACTAGTGGCCTGTTGCAACACATAAAAGTGGTAGATTCCTGTAGAGAAATATATTATAATGTGGCCTATGTATTTATGTGCATAATGGTCTGCAATGTATCTATATCTGTGGGATACCATTTGTTACATGTGGCCTTTAATACCGATGTTTAATCCTCCTTGCAGCCCTCAGGCATTCAGTTGTACATTTGTAGCTATACCAGAAATAAATAAAACGATGTATCGAACAAAATTAATGCTTGAGTGTACATGTGTGCAAAAATTGTGTTTCAGTTCACTCGCCCTGACATATGCAAAGGTATATGTCACCACACATTCATGTGCTTGTCTGTGTGTGCGTGCATGCATGCATGTGTGTTTGTGTGTGTATGTGTGTGTGTTTGCGTGTGTGTGTATGTGTGTGCGTGGGTTTGTGTCTGTTGGTGCGTGTGTGCGTGTGTGTGTGTCTCTGGTGGTTGTCTGTGTGTGTTTGTGTGTGTGTGTGTTTGTATGTGTGTGTGTGTGTGTGTGTGTGTGTGTGTGTGTGTGTGTGTGTGTGTGTGTGTGTGTGCATGTGTGTGTGTACATTGAAAAGTGAGGGAGGGGGTTCCATATGGCGGGGCTCAGCAGGTTCTCCAACACTGTAATTTCATGGTGGCGTGCCCACCTCCTCTCCCTACACATCTATCATTATTCATGCAGCCAAGGAAACCACTAGCTACCCTCAAACTCCTCGCTCTAATATTTACCACTGGGAATTCTTTTTTCCCTTTGGTCAATTTATGTGTTTGTGTATGTGTGTGCACTTGTGTGTGTGTGTGCGCGTGTGTTTCATTGTGTTTGTGTGTGTGTGCGTGTGTTTGTTTGCTGTGCGGCTTACAAAAACACTAATAGGCTTACTGAAATTAAAAACGAGACCAACACTTTACAAGCATTAACCAATGTCCGTGTTATTCACGACTTGATGAAATGAAAGCACCCCCTTTTCTGTCATTTCCCCTCTTGCTTTTGCTCCCCTGCGTTTCTTCTCTCCCGCTTCTGTCTTTATTGGGTTATCTTTGTTCTCAGCCTCTCAATAGTAAGCAACATCAGTGATGACGGACGGCTTGCCCAGAACACTGTCTGTCCAGATGGGTGAATGGCTCAATTAAACAGGATTTAATGAACCACAGGGAGAAAAAAGGGGAGAAAAAGAGTGAGGGAATAAAGAAAAGGGGAGGAAGAGATGAAAAAAAGCACTTTCTTCCACGCTCCCATCTGTTGGAATGTGTATTGTCAGAAATAAAGAAGAAATTCAGTTATTTCTTCTTCTTTCTTAATATGGAGGCGTCTTCCTTTCCCAGTTCCAAATGAGCTCAAACACTCCAGGAGAAAGGAGTCCCGGCTGAGCGCCCCCCGAGGTTAAACGGCTGGGGGGGGGGGGGGGGGGGGGGGGGGGGCACTCCATAACTCCTTCTTCTGTGCACCCACTCCATTGAGTTTATGGGCATAAATAAATCCCAGTACACTAATGACTTATATTCATCATTCAATTAGTAATCATGTCCCAGGGTTAGCGCCTCAGGGCCCTGCTGCACTGCGGCTACGCTACGGATAGGCTATGGTGACGTTTAGGATGCTACAGCTACATTTAGACTATGTTACGGCTAGGCTACGGATGTTCTACAGCTATGCTGTGGCTATGCTCGGGCTAAGCTATGGTTATGATATGGTGATGGTTAGGCTGTGATACGGCAACGCTAGGCTATGCTATGGCTGCACTAAGGCTGTTTTTACAGCTATCCTGTGGCTACACCCAGGCTAATCTAAAGCTTTGCTAGGGCTACAACTAGGCTAAGGCAATGCTATTCTAGGGCTACAGCTAGGCTACGACCAAGTCTAGGCTATAGCGGTGCTACTGCTATAGCCAAAAAAGGTTGGGAACCTGTCTGTCATGACAGACAGGGATACAGGCGGACACCTACCTTTGTCGACGATGATGCGCGGCACCTCCTTCTCGGCGGGGGAGAAGCACTTAATGCGGTTCCCCTCCACCAGGCCGTCCATCTCCGCCAGGTCCTCGAAGGTGCAATTGACGCCGGCGGAAAGTTCCGGAACGTTGTGGGCCTCAAGCACCAACTGCACAGGGACGGAAAGAGAGAGGAGGAACAAGAGTGAGATAAGACATTTAAAATGTAAATTCAGTTTCTTTCAGATTCCGAAACATTGCACAGTATGTGGCGAGAATATTTTAATTCAAAACATGGGGAAGAACATTACCTGCAAATGGCTTTGAAATTCACACCCTACCAGGAGAGCACATTCCACACACCCAATTCATATACAGTTCCTCACCGTGTCCATTGGTCAATATGCACTCGACATATGACTGCAATACAAGATGGCTGCAGTATGGTCTACAGACAGATGAGGCACAAGTGATGGGCTGTTGAGATGGAGGTCAACCCGTCAGCAGCATCCAACAACGTAGATGAAAAAACATCCCAAACTATCTTTGAACCTAGGGATGTACTAATATAGATGTGTTTAGATTGGAAGGGGCAGAGATGCAGGCGAGTGCAATGTGGGGACGACAGATGGATGATAGTGGGGGGATGTGAGAGGGAGGGAAATAGATGGACTCTGAGATAGGGAATGCACAAAAGAGAGAGAGGGAGAGAGAAAGAAAGGGAGACAGGGAGACAGGGAGCAAGAGAGCGAGAGATGGGCAGAACACGCTCAAACAGAGAGAGATAACCACAGAGGGGGATATGTTTGGATGTTATTTTTCTTCTTCTGGTACCGAGCGAAGGCAATGACCAGGGGAGGGCGGGCTATAGGAAAGATTAAATATAAATGATGTGAAGAGAAGTGAGAGATGAAAGAATAGATGTGAGTCCAGGGGCGAGGGGAGGGGAAAGAAAGAGAGTGAAGGTGGTGAAGGGAAGAATGAAAATGTGGAGAATGGGGGTGAGATGGTGATCGCAAGGTAAGCTTAGATGTTTATGAACAGGGGCACGTTGGGGGGGGGGCGGGGGGGGGGGGGGGGGGGGGGCAGAAGGCACCATTTCCTCCTCTTTGTTCGGAAAGAAAAACACCCCCCAGCCGAAGGTTGGTCTCCATCAGGAACAACGTTAAAGAAAGCTGACTTGATGTTTGAAGATAACTCAGGATGACGGATGGGGCGGGCGGAGTACAGGACGGAGACCAACATAATATACATATTGATTGAAAAGCAGGCACGCCACTGTGCTCTCTGGTCTGGCTCATCAATTTGGCCCCACGGTGCCTGGTGCCACGGCGAGATGTGTGGTGTAGAGATACGGGGACGCCGGACTGAGCTGCGGCGGTACGGCCCATGGATGGAACAGAGACTTCCCATCATAATGGGATAATACACGCTCAGAGTTCTCTATTCACATTCTCATGTGCTCCCGTCCGTCCCGTCCCCCCCCCTCTCTCTCTCTCTCTCTCTCTCTCTCTCTCTCCCTCTCTCCTCTCTCTCTCCTCTCTCCCTCTCTCTCTCTCTCTCTCTCTCTCTCTCTCTCTCTCTCTTCTTTACTTCTTATAGGAAAAGCAAAGGAGTGTGTAGTTGCCCTAATTCATATTTGGACCAGCAAGATGAGCGATAGATGACTGCAGTGAGTCTGAAGGAATATGGAACTAAAACGACTGTATTAAGTGAACACACACACACCCACCCACTCACACACGCACACACACACGTTCCATTCCCAGTGTATACTCCATATCTAATGCAGAGAGAGATGTGGCAATGGCGTTCTGTTTGTTGCCATAGGAAAATGAAACACCTCTGAGCAAATGCTTTGGTGTGAATTTATTCAAAATAGCTGGCACGCACGGGCCACACAAAGATGCACGGCGAGATATGTCAAGCACATTTGTGGTGCTTATTAGTAGACTGTGCTTTCGTTATCTTCCCAAATGAGATTCGTTGCGGCGGTGACATAGGGACGATCGTATCTCAGCACTAATAGCAAGTGCCGGCGTTAATGATGACAAGATGAATCAAGCGGATTCAAATTGTTAGGGAACTTTGTACTGATACAGTAATATTCACTTTGAAAAACACCCTGTTAGGGTCCAGTTATGCATACGTAGTCTTAGTAATAGTAATTAATAGTGTGTTTTCCGGTCTCAATGGGCCTTCTTCACCTGGTGGCCATCTTGGTTGTACACGCTAGCTGGGTGATGGAACTGAATGCGGAATTCCGCAATCAGTTCCATCACCCAGCTAGCGTTTACCCCCCTGGGCGAATAAGGCCCATACCACGTATATACTTTCTAACGCACACGGTTGGTCTTTTTTCAAATGAAAACACCTTTAATAACAGAAAGGTCAAGTGGGGAGCGCAGGGTCTGTCTGACTGAAGCGCTGCCTGGCAATCAAGCGGATGGGAGATGCGTGCCGTAGCTGTCGGCTAATGCTCACTCACTGGGAAAAGGTTAAATGCTCTCCACTGCGGGCTTCAGGCTGAGACAGACAGACAGACAGACAGACAGACAGACAGACAGACAGATAGACACACACATACATACACATACGCGCACGCACAGAACCCCACACACAATCATGATGCAACTCACACACAAACACGTAGAAATGCACATGCAATCATGCAGAAATGCACATACAAACACGCAATCAGGCAGAAAGGTACACACACACACACACACAAACACACATTCATGCAGGAACAGAAAAACTAAAAAGCACATCCACACACACACACACACACACACACACACACACACACAGGAAAGTGCACTAAACAGACATACAGGAGCGTCAATAAAACACACACACACACACACACACAAACACACACACACACACACACACACATACACACTCAATGCATATTATTAGAGGGAGGTCTATCTGGGAAAATCACTATTCTCCTGTGACCCACGGAGCTGGTTGTGCGATGGCGGGTCACTGGTAGAATGGAGAATAGCCACCCAGGCCTGACCTTAGGAAATCATATTGCATATTTATGCTTTTGGCCTCTGAGATTAAAGCCATTACCCCAACATCGCACAGAACATTAAATTGAAATGCGACAGGTCTGAGGTTTCAGTGGAATTCAGAATTTATCGAATCCTATCAAAAAATACATTCTAAAAGTATCATCTTTGAATCCTGCATACCTGATGGGTGTCTAGGGACAGTGTTTAACAAGGTGAAACCACTTATGTCCACCTCAGGCAATCATTTTCAAATGCTAGCAAGGAATTATTGAATTATAAAAAACGGAACGATTTCGGCAGCCGGGTCATGGAGAGAGGGAATATTTTTGCGAAAAGGCAGGTAGGAAGGTAAGATCACGGATAAAGATGAATGGCATCAGACTACCACAGGTAGTTCTGGCAGATGGCTGTAACTTGTTGATGATGATGATGATGATGATGATGATGATATGATGGCGATCAATATGATTACAGAATAAAAATGCTGAATAATAAAGTGTATGTCTGATGGGTTGGGCAGCTGGTTCACATATGGAGGGTTTCACGTGATGTCACGCACATTTCCACCATTATCATAACAACAAATAACATGCTTGCTTGGTGATTAAAAGATTTTTGGTCAAGAATTACCGAAGATGGAGGAATTGAGATGTGCTTTTCGGAACTTTCAGATTGCATGATGGAAACCCTCCTATTATTATTCACCTAACGGACATTTTGAGACCACGCTAGCTGGATTGGGGGGGGGGGAGGGGGAACTGAAGGCGGAATGCCGCCTTCTGTCCGTTGGAAACCAAGATGGCCCCTAGGCGACTTAGGCCACTACATACATACATAATGGGCTCTTCTGATAACACCCGGATACACTGCGGCCTTAAGTTGAGGAAGCGGATCGTTTGGTTCCAGCATGAAGAGGATTATCCGCTCACCGTGACGCTGAACTGGGACACGGAGATGTTGTTGGGGTGCACGCTGAGGCGCACGCACTGCTTGAGATCCGACGCAAAGCGCCGCGGCTCCAACGACCGCTCACATTTCTCCTTCCGGGTGCACCTGCGGGACACACACACACACAGACACACACACACACGGACACACAAGCACACACACAGAGGACACAAAACAGTTTTGTTAGACTCTGGTGTCACACTTGTACACACAGGTATCCGCAGGTACACACACACACTCATGAGAATGCATGCCTATATAGACACACACACACACACACACACACACACACACACACACACACAAACACATACACAACACAGCCTCTGGATGCCTGGTAACCAGACACGGGTCTTAGCCGTTCCCCACCTGGCAGGCATCTGGGGAAAAGGAGAATGCTGCGTCGGTGGGGTAGCTAAAGAAATTCATCATATTTCTCTCCTCCTGGCAAAGCAACAGTTCCACCAGGCCGCTGAATAGAAGAGCTGTCTTGCTCCTTGGGTGTGGGTGATGCGGGTGGATAGGGTGGAAGCCGTAGCATTTAAAACAATAGCTGCTCTATATGTGGAAGTGGAGCCGGCCCGCGGGGATCCCCCCGGGGGTGTGGCCGGGGCCTATGTCTAAGACCTCCTTAATGACGGGCATTCATGGGCGATGGCAAGTGCAGTGCAGGTGGAGAGAGGATGATATGGGGTAGGGAGGGACTGGATTCTGCGTAATACCAGACCAGGTGGCCGGCTCCGCTGCTGTACAGTGACTTGGGGAGAGGGCAGTCAGGGGTTTCTTCTGTTGTGCTAGCAGTATAACGTCGCTAACGCTACCGTTAACACGTTTGAATGACTCCTCTATTGGTGGTGCTGGTGGTGGTGGTGGGAATAGGAGACTTTGTGATGGAGGCCTGAGCAGGTTTTGACGGCTGGAGCTTTTTGCAGTGAAGGTAGGTGTGGGAAAACGAAGATTGTTTGTACACCTAACCCCTGCCATTAGTGAACTCAACTTTCAAACACAGCGTGTGTTTTTTTCACAGGTTTAATGATTACTCCAGGCTGCAGACCGAGTTTACGTGTGTGCACAAACACACACGTGCATGCACACACACACACACACACACAAACACACACAGACACAAACACCCCACACACCGTACACACACGCGTGCACACATCCCTAATCCCCTTGGTAAATGTATTCAAGTTTAATCCCCTATTGATTCAGACAGAATTGTACCGTGCAATTAACAAACCGCCAAATCCAGAGTGCCCTGAAACACTTTCAGAAGAAGAAACACAAAATAATGAAAGTTGGCGTACGGGAACAAGAAACTAAACCAAAATAAAGGAGTTTCAAGGTGGCTGACTGCCGATAGACAGTAGCATGTTACGTAGCGAGAGGTCTTTTCATCCTGAAGAGACTCAGAGATGCAGAGGTCGGATCTGACGTGTGTCACGCACCCTGGAGCCCGGCAAAACAAGAAGATAGACATAAAGGCAGAGAGAGAGAGAGAGAGAGAGAGAGAGAGAGAGAGAGAGAGAGAGAGAGAGAGAGAGAGAGAGAGAGAGATATCCTGGAGGGAGAAGGAACAAGTGGTGAGATTTTAAGAGGAGGATTTCCATGAGGTTTTAGGTGCTAAGCGGGCTTAAGTGGGCTTGCTTTGTACTCCTCAAGCACTCAGTGCCTGTTCCCGCTTCTCAAGCGCTGATTTAATGAGACAACGTTGTGTATGTATCCATTGCCCAGTTCTCACCCATACTCACCCTATATAGGATCTTATTTTAGATTTTGGTTTCACACATTTTTTTATACCAGCATCCTGTTGTTTAAACTTTTCATCCGTACTTTGATTCATTACTAAGAACCAATCTGACATTTTTGGAGCCCAGACCAGGGAGGTGACACCAGTCCACAACACCCAGCCTTTGGCTCTCTCCCCCCCCCCCCCCATCCTCTTCATCACACCCCTGCTCTCTCGCATATCATGGCACTCCTTTGAGCTCTTACGTTCCCCTAGCTGCCCAGCTAGAGGATTAGTGCTAAAGCTAGCTCGCAACACGGCGCTACACAATCTGTTTTCTAATAAAGAGCTAGCCCAGGTAATCTATCAGCATCTCCCTCCACACTGCGTGCACCGTACGCCTTTTGATATGAAACCAACCTCATACCCACAGATTTGTGTGTGTGTGTGTGTGTGTGTGTGTGTGTGTGTGTGTGTGTGTGTGTGTGTGTGTGTGAATTAAATTAGTTGCTGTAATGTGATTTGGATATGCATGTTATACATGGTTTATCAGATGTGCGAGACACACACACACACACACAAACACACACACACACCATCAGTGTTCAATAATAGATAATTGTATTAAATTACCATCCAAACAAACCATGAAGAATAATAATGGCGCCACGATTTGCAACAGTTTGAGACCATACTGTGTCTGAACTAACCATCAACACAATGATGTCGGGTTACAGAACCCTGGACGACGTCCCGGACGCTGCTGAGCATATTAATAACCGCATCAAACCTCGCCACCGTGCTATCGTAAGACAACTGTATATATTGTTTTGTGAAAGCCGTTGCGTAAACAACGCTGTCGTGTCGCGCTGTTGTTCCTGTCTGCCGTTAAGACGCATTTACGGAAAGCACAAGCTGAGTGAATTTACATTGGCCCCCTGAATAGGAATTAATCTGTTCTCTATAGTCGGGGCCGGTCTTTGATGAAGTGGCGCCGTTGGAAAGCGAGAGAGAGGGAATGTTTGGGCCAATTTCAGCCCTCTGCGCTCCATCTCCAACAGGCCATTCATGTGTGGTCTTATAAAGATGGCCCCGACGGATTATATATTTCACGGAACAAAAACCCCTGCTCATTTGGAGTCATCATCGGCTTAATCGCCTTGGCGACAGTGTTGATGCGGTGCGACATTCCCCCGTCTTCACAAGTCATTTAACCAGGTGCATATAGTGTGAAAAACCCTCATGTATCTTAAAACAAGTGAAACTAACTATCAGCAGTGGGAACGGTGTGATATCACTAGCACTATGTAGCTCTGAGGAAATCCAAACACACATTGCAACCAGTTTTAATATACTGTAGCTCCATATAATTTCAAGTTTACAATCAACCATGATGGCAGCGCGGAAGCTCGTCCATCGGTCGCCCTTACCACATCAGCAATAGGCATGGGAGTGACCGGGGTTCGACTGCACCCGACAAAAACTCACCAGCGCTGCACAACAAGGTCACCGTCGAAGACAAAGTACGTTAAAGAGACGGCAAGCAGTGGGTCATTCAAGGCCTGATCCCCCGAAGGCACTGGGGTGGCGGGCGCTGGTGGGGGTGGGGGTATGGTGGCGGTGGTCTGGGGTTTTGATGAGGAAGGGGTGCTACTTGAGGGGTAATGCATATCTAATGTGAGGCACCGCGAGAAGGTCAAGTACGCTGTGCAATGAAAGCTATTAACTTTCCCGGTCCGGAGAATCCATGGGCCGCGATCGGCCCGCACGCGGCCCACAAACCAATCCCGTCCACGGAGAGATGACATATAGGTTTTTTTTAAGGATTTTTTTTTTATTTTACTGTATATAAATTCATGCATATGTGCATGCACTTCAACACGTATAGACAAACACCTTAACACTTCATAATTTATTTGCGAACAGATTGCTAAATACTAATAAAATGTAAAATATAATTTTTAAATAAAGTTGTATTGATAAATACCGGGTTTATGCTTCAAATGAGGTAACATACAGTTTGCATACTCTAGTGTCTATTACTGTACTCTCTCATTCTAATGTAGAAAGCAAGCCATAGATCAACACTGACAAATATAAATTTTTCTACGAACCACATGACATAGAGTATGATGGGTTCAATAAAACCTTTGAAATGTATGCCGACCACACACACACACACACACACACACACCCTCTGAGGTATAGTAATGCTCCAACTATTATTAGAGGTGGTCCAGGGAGCAGGCATCATGGAGGGGGGAGGGGGAGGTTGGATACTCATTACCTGGTCTAATGGCCATGACTTTATTACCCCCCCCCCCCCCACACACACACACACACACACACACATCCATGCACAAAGCGCCGCGGCTCCAACGACCGCTCACATTTCTCCTTCCGGGTGCACCTGCGGGACACACACACACACACACACACACACACACACACACACACACACACACACACACACACACACACACACACACACACACACACACACACACACACACACACACACACACACACACACACACACACTCCTTGACAATGACTTAATAACGAAATACTGCAAATTAACCCTCACATACAAATCCCGGGATCAACGCTAGGACCTGAACTTACTATAATACCTGCAAGCTTACAGGCCCAAACTGACAATACACACACATGGACATCATTTGACAGCCGTTTGAGTATTCATATATAGTCTTCAATGTAAAATTTCTCTGTGTTTGAGGGGGTGGGCTTCAAAGTGGGGTGGTTTCTACAAGTCTGTGTGTGTGTGTGTGTGTGTGTGTGTGTGTGTCTGTGTGTATATCTAAGTAGCAGTTCCTGTGCATGTTACCGGGCGTGGATGTGTGCAATTACCGCGTGAGTATGTGTGTGTGTGTGTGCACGCGTGTGTGTGTGTTCTGTGTACTTTTACTTCCTCATCTGCCAGTGCGCCTGTCTGTCGATGGAGTGGAATCTATGCACTCCACCCAGCCATCTCTCCTCTCGCTATTCTGGCCGTAAATGTATGTAACCTTTTCTGTCTCCCTTTTCACTCTCTTCCTCCCACGGCCGTCATCTCCATCCCTCTCATGTTTTTGTTTGGTGCTTCCTCGTCTCATTCAGTCACCCGACGTCGGGCGGAATACATCACCATAACTCTTAACCGGCTGTGGCCGTCACAACACTTTTCCCTCACACCCACACTCTTGTCCATCTCGCTCTCTCTTTCTCTCTGTCCCAACCTATCCTTCTCCCTCTCTCTCTTTCTCTCTCTCTCTCTCTCACTCTCTTTCTCTCTCTCGCGAGCGCACACGCATTCACACTCATGCTCTCTCGCTCTTTCTCTCTCTCTCTCTCTCTCTCTCTGTCCCTATGTCTGGTTCACGCTCTGGAACACAAAAGAAAGACACCTCATGGTGTGTGAGTCCCCTTCTCACTTTGAATGTGTGTGTGTGTGTGTGTGTGTGTGTGTGTGTGTGTGTGTGTGTGTGTGACGTGTGTGTGTATCGGGGTGTGACAAAACTGGGAGCAACAGTGAGCACCAGTGCTGCCAACTCTAATCCATCTGTGTGTGTGTGTGTGTGTGTGTGTGTGTGTGTGTGTGTGTGTGTGTGTGTGCGGATGGGCGTACATGTGCGTGTGTATGTGTGTGCCCGTACGTGCATGTGTGCGCATGTGTGTGGGGTTCCATCTCAGGTGTCAGGGCAACGGTGACAGTCGGTGGAGCCAGGCAGTCGGTGGAGAGCTCTGTTCCGTCCGGACGCCCCCGTCACTTTTCCACCTCGCTCAGCCTCCATCAGCCCCCCCTCGACGGAGGGATGGGAGACGTAGGAGACAAGCGGACAAGGAACCCGCCGTGAGGAGGGTTTTCCACCGGTCGCAAAGATCTCTACTTTGAAATGAATTAAATTACTTTGGCTTTAGAGCAGTGAGGTGGCTAAAGGTCAAGATGGCGGTGTATTTATAGTCCCTGTGTATGTGTGTGTGTGTGTGTGTGTCGATGGACTGCAATACGGTCGTTTTTTTCCCAGTCCAGCCAGCGAGGTCACCTTCTTACACAATGCTGTAAGTTTAGCGGCTAGCTCGTTGTTTGGTCTCTAACTCTCACCCCATAGGAACTTTTTAACGGGCATAAACAAAGGCTCCTGCCACCAACAGCACTCATCAAAGCACTGTGTGTGCAAAGGCCCACTTGGGGGGTAGGGGGAGGGTGGGTGTTGGGCTAGGAGGCTCAGCAGCCAAGCACAATGGGCCCTCAGTCGAATGCTAATCATAGTGTGGTGGGCTAATTAGCATCAGTGTGGTGTGCGGCAGTAATGAGCTTGCTGAGGTAAGGGTTGGGATGTGAACACAGCAACTGATAGCAGTAGTGCAGAATGAATAGAGAGTGGGTGGGAGAACGGAGAGAGAGAGAGAGAGAGAGAGAGAGAGAGAGAGAGAGAGAGAGAGAGAGAGAGAGAGAGAGAGAGAGAGAGAGAGAGAGAGAGAGAGAGAGAGAGAGAGAGAGAGAGAGAGAGAGAGACATTGTATTGCATGGCCAATTAGCTCTGTCCATATAAAAGGTTATGTGTGAGGCATAAACATGGTTCGGAAGAAAATATGTTTGGCAGCATGACTCATAACAAGTTTCATCAGGCATTGTTTTCGTCTTCTTTGTTTTTCGGTTGCCCTTATTTATGAGCTGAGTAGGACAAGAAGAATCGCTACAAAAAAGTACAACAATATATTTTGTTTTATAACTTCCAACAATCTTAGAACTATAGCAAAACAATAAAAGCTGTTTGTTTTGATTATTTTCCCTTGTTGGAAAGAGGGGAATATAAAACACAGATAGTGAAGAAAAATGACGTCAGCCATGGCTATGAATATAATCACCGCTACCTCATAGGTGCAATATGTCATACCAATTCCTAATGTGAAGAATGTGACAATATTGCTAAATTAGCACAACTCATTCCAGGACGATGCCATTTTCACACACTTAATGAGCAATATTCCCCACACTTGCACCACATATGACATAACGTTAATTTGGACAAAGCTAGTATTTCAATCTGTCTCGCCCGCCACCCTTGATAGGCATGTTGACGTATAGTTAACTGCTCGCGAAAGTGACAGTTGACAGATAGCATTGGAGGGAGGGTGAAATTGCTGTAATATTCTGGAATGTTGTCGCACTGTGTAGGAAAAATGAGATTGTTCCGCAATACTTGTTATTTCAGAACAGATCCTCAATAAATGTCGTTGTACAAAGCTCTTATGGCATCAGGAGGGAACATATCTTGGGAGACTGCTAGTCCTACATTATTTTGAGCTCGACAAAATACTAAAAGGCAGGGTAGCCTATTGTCAAATATCGTTACGTTTACATCTTGTTTTGGCAACTCAGATATATACCAAGTTGAATTGTCTTACAGGATATGACTGTTGCTCTTTCAGATTTGCATGGTGTGGAAGTTTGTCTTTTTTTATCATTTAACTTTGAATAGCTCACCTTTCTGAAATATTGAAGGCCCTTTTAAACAGAGAAAGAAGAAAAGATAGCCTACGCTTAGGGATACAATGCAGGTGGAATTTGAAATTAAGAGGGAGCAGAAGAGTGAGGCTACAATAAACAGGTTTATATCATGAGAAAATACAACAAAACTTTAACCTCGGAGGTGATACTTGCATTACCATAAGTAGCGTATCACGTCTGGAAAAAGGAAACGGTTGAAAGGCAGAGACAGCATGCCTGACAGGTGAGGCTTAGGGTAGCTCAAGCTCCGTTGTGTGGTTTGTCTAAGCTGAAGTAATGTTTTTTTCGTTGTCACCCACAATGCATACAGGTGCTCATATTAGTATGTGCCAATGCCCTTAAGTCTAAGTACAACCTATATTTAAGTGAGCGAACAAAGGACACCTTTCTCACAACCGTCATAGTTTGTCAAGGACAGCCATGTCTGTTTCACACACCCACACACACATGCGCACACAAACACACGTGCAGACACTTACTCACACATACACACACTGGTGGTTGTTGACTTCCTGCCTCGTGCTATCGATCGGATCTATTCCTCTTATTTTGGTGTTTCTCCCTCACAGGCCCTCAGTGATCTATAGAGTACATAGATCCACAGCTAACAGAGACAGAGACAGAGAGAGAGAGAGAGCGAGAGAGAGGTAGTGAAGCTGGTGTAGCAGTGAGGTGATTTCAAGGTTGATTGAGAACAACAAACTATCCGGTAGGGCACTTCGGACCGGAGCAGCATGTTATCTCTGTGTGTGCCTGCACACTCAGAATGTTTGTTTTCCCAATTATGGTCTTTCTTCTCTGTAAAATTAAAGTGTCTCTTGCCGATCTAACGCATTTAACGAAATAAATATCAAGAAGTATTCAATCGAAATGCGGCTGAAGCGACGCTGACTAAAGTATTTCATGGTATGCCTTGAAATCCTTCATAATAAAGGAAGCAATGCACTTGCATACACACCAACCCATTTACATCCATCTGTCTGCCTCTATTGAATCATTTGACAATCAATATCAGAGGGGAAAAAGATTACTTAGCATCACAGAAATAGCTAAATCCAAATTTGGATTTTGGGCAGTTGGGAGGGGAGGTGGGGGGATATTTATATACTGAGCCTAAACACTCTGGTGGTGTTTAGGTGTGTTTGCGTCGGTGCTGTGGCGGTTGGAGGCAGAGCACCATGGGACTAGGACTGGGCTGAGACAGAGGACGTGGGACCTGGCTGGCCCTGTGGTTGAGCAGGCCCCTGGGGGGGTAGTGGGTTACACCATGACCCGATTATGATGTCCCAGACTGAAGGAGGAGGTGGGTCGGTGTTGGGTTGATGGGGGGGGGGGTGGGGAACCCATCCACATACATAGAAACATAGAAACACACACACACACACACACATCCATACACACCCACACGAACACACATCCATACACCCACACTCATTAAGACTGAAGCCTGTATAATCTCGCTGTCTACCTTTGCGGTGGTATAATTCACCCAGACACATAGAATTACCTAAAGTGGCAAATCACTGGAATTTTTGTTATTTTCTCTCTCTCTCTCTCTCTCTCTCTCTCTCTCTCTCTCTCTCTCTCTCTCTCTCTCTCTCTCTCCATTCTAGTGTTCTTTTGTTGCTTTGACACTAATTATATATGTACCTGTGTGTGGTGTTTGTGTGTGCGTGTGTGTGTGTGTATGTGCGCGCCTGTGCAGAGTGGCAGAGGAGAGGTAGGCAGGTTGATTTGATCAGGCTAAGGCCAAGCACACACACGCACACACACACACACACACACACACACACACATACACACACACACACACACAATGTGATCATGTTTGTTGTGGTTATTTGTTTCAAATCTAGCAAGAAACATATGGGAAAAAACAAACATAATGCAATCATTAACTTGACAACAAATCCGAACTAATTAATTAGGTCAGTGTGTGCCTTTGTGCATGTGCATATGTGTATGGGTTTGTGTGGGAATATGGTTGTGTGTGTGTGTGTGTGTGTGTGTGTATGTGTGTGTGTGTGTCTTTGACTGACCTTTGGGATGTGACCTACACCACTAAAGTCAGCCTGCTAATGCACTATGCTCCTTAGAGACCACACTTGTGTTTGTGTGTGTGTGTGTGTCTGTGTGTGTGTCTTTCTATTTTGTCCCTCACGTCATGTTCAGTGAATGTCATATATTTCTTTCTCTGTCCGTTTAAATATTGTATGTGCAATATGACAGAAAAAAAGCTTCTGGTTTTGATTCTCACGGTTCTTCTGTCTTTCTCCACCCCTCCCTCTCTCTTTCTGTATCTTTCTTTCTCTATGCCTCTCTTTTCGCTGTTTTGCTCTCTGAATCACTGTCTCTCTCTGGCTCTCTCTCTCTTTCTCTGTATCTTTATGTATCTCTCTAACTCTATCTCGCTGTATCTCTGTGTGTCTCTCTCTCTAGCTGGGTTTTAAAGTGTTGGATCCGATGTGATTTCGATTGACACAGTCCTGCTGCTGGCCTCACTGCTAGCAGGAATGAAGGCGTTAAGTGTAGCCGCTTACACACACACACACACACACACACACACACATACACACACACCAACCTACATATTGGAGCAAACACAGTGCATGCCCACACACCCACACAGCAACCAACCTACATACATACATACACACTCGCACTCACACACAAATTACATGTCAAAAGACACACAGAGGGTACACAAAATGAGTGTGTGGACACACACACTCACACACAATCACACACACACACACACACACACAGACACACACACACTCACACACAGGGCCCCAGGGCTAGCACCGGCACAAGAAACCAATTTTCAATTTACAGTGGAGTGGGAAATCTGTGAGGCCCCGTAGGGTCCCTGGCCAGCACTGTCTCCCTCTACAATCTGGAGGGACATGGGCTACCTAGGTGTGTGTGTGTGTATGGTGGGGGGGGGGGGGGGGGGGGGGGGGGGGGGGGGGGGGGGTGTCTGTGTGTGTGTGTGTGTGTGTGTGTGTGTGTGTGAGTGTGTGTGTGTAAGACAAAAATAGAGAGAGAGTGAGAGACACACACACACACACACACACTCAGATACACAGAGATAGACAGAGAGACAGACAGAGACAGAGAGAGAGAGAGAGAGAGACTAATGACTTGAATCATGAGATTTTATTGATCTGTCTGTGACAATCATGGCAACCATCAATCTTTCCGCTGCTGTGTGAACCCATGGACTCTTGAGCTCTCCCAGACCCGACGCCCCGCGGAGCCCTCATAGGGGGGTCGGGTTCCCAGGGACTTTGGTCTGGTAATGGACCTGGAGGAGATGAGGGAGGGGGGAGCTGGCATGGAGCCCAGCCCCAGGAAGGCTATCTATGGCTGGTGTTGGTCAGGCTGGGCTGGGCCGGGATGGCTAGGTAGATATCCACATAAGCACTGTCCACAGTGTCTGGCTGAAGTGTGTGTGTGTGTGTGTGTGTGTGTGTGTGTGAGCTGTACTTACATGTTATGCAGGACGCACCAGCCACAATGGGGGTCTCCGGAGCCAAGACATTTGCTGCAGGTGGGGTACTGTCCACAGTGCTCCACTGGAACCCTGGTCAGCTGCAGGAGAACAGACACAGTTAATTTGTGAACAATACATTTCACTGGTCAGGACGTTGTTATCGCTATGGTGTTTAGACATCATATATTAGTCCCATACAGGCCTATAGGATGTATTTTCAAATCTTGCCAATAAAGTCTAAGAAATAGAATATCAACTTTTCTAACTAAAATTACAACTGAAACTTAATTTAAATTGAAATCGAATTTTTAATACTAATTGCTATTTTATTATTATAAAATGACGTTTACCGGAATACCGAAATGAAAGTTTGAGGATAGCACTTTAGTTCAAGTATCAACCATTGGCTTGACCAAATTTCATTCTCCAATCAATAATCAATATTATATTCCCCTTCTCAAGCCAGAGAATGCATCTGAGCTCAAACACCACAAACCTTTCAAGTCCATAAAAAAATAACTGCCGGGACTATGTTATCACAAAGTGTAAGTCTGTTATTTGGTTACACTGCTACTGTGGCCTGACTGAGAACCGACCATCCGAATACGCAGCACTGCTCCGTAGCTTCTTCATTGGCTCCACACGGGCCGCTTAAGCCGTCACTTGGACGGACGTCTGTCTATTATGATGTATGGCCCCTGCCGGTTCTAACTGGCGTTGATTGCCTCTGATTGGCAGGAGGGCTTTGAGCAATGGAGTGAGGGGTCAGACGCTGTGATAGACTTTCTAGTCCCCCCTCTAGTCCCATCCTGTCACGTAACCATGGCGACGGCCTGGCACAGAGGATGGGTGTCGCTGGCACTTTTGATTAATGAGCCGTCATTGGCGGACGGCCGCTGTCACTCAAGCTTGCCGCTGTCGTCGCCGTGGAGACATGCCGGTGACAGCAACCCCACCAATCCCTTCCCCTCTCTCCTCCATCCCTAGCGAAACGACAGCCCGGACAACATCATCACTACCGTGAGACTGGGATTGGTTTACGCCAGAGGAGGCACTGTGATTGGTGCGTGCGTAACGTGTGTGTGGGCGATACCCAAGGCCAAATAGTTTTTAGATGAAATTTGAGGCAAAACAAATGGTTGTACTATAGCTGCCTTCATATATCAGACAGGGACATTTATACCTTTGTAGTTAGGAGAACATTTATCTTGGAAAAAGCACTGATTGCAGACACACACACACACACACACACACACATACATACACACACACACAATAAGTCATAGGTGGCGGAGCTCCATAATACTTCTGTCGCTATGAAAGACTGGTTTATTTAAGGTTGGGTATTTATGGACTGGGCTGTGGGCACTTTCTCGCTTGGCTCCAAATGAAAAGTAAAAAATGTCAATGTTTTCATTTATTTATCAGAGGCCGCTTTTGATTTGAAGCGACATCTCTTCAGACATTATGGAACATTACATCTCATTTGACAGATCAATGCATAGCTGATGAAGTCTACCTTTACACAATCTCAACCAAAAGGACAATTTGTCAGCAGCAGCAAATTTGTAAGACATATATCAAAATGACCTACAGTCTCCTGCCACTGACCAAACAAAGCATTACCATGGGATGGGATAGTTCACCAACTCACTTCATAGCTATCAACAAAAGCTGGCACGACTAATTGTTAAAGTATAACTCAGAAGTTTCACAAATTCTGAGAAGGTCAGAAAGTCTAAAGGTATAGCTGTCATAGCACGCATCTACACTGAAAAAACAACATTTCTTTCTGTATGGATGCTCCTTCTGACACATGGAGGCTTTTAGAAGCTTTTCTGAGTGGACAAAATAATTGACCGGTCTCATATTTAGATTACAACTGCAGTATGAAGGCATTTCATCATCAAGTTATGACACCCCTTTTGGTTAGCGTTCAGGCGTTTATCTACAAGGCCTACACAGAGCAGTTTGAGCAGGTCTGCAGAGGGACCTCTGAGCAGAATATTGACTGCTGTTGAAAGGAATGATAAACAGCAGTCCCCCATCCTCCCCACTCCCTGTCTAGTTTAGTAGTAGACATGGTGGTATGTGGTATATCGCCTGTTATCTATAAAGCCACAGAGTCTCACATCAAAGGCAGCGTGCTATCTCTCATCTAGGAGACACGTAAATATCACAGCTAACATATTCGCCCAATATGTCTCTCTCTCTCTCGCCCGCTCTCTCTCTCTCTCTCTTTATGTATGGGTCTCACTATTGTTTATCATCATCGTTTGTCGATGTACGCACAGGAAACTAGGATCGTCCCTTGTTTGCAGATGCAGAAACAAGCCAAACTGCAAAAATACTACCACACTGTGACATGGGTGAGGAATGTTTTTTTTTTTCAGCTATGTGAAGACATTGATACAAGAAATGGATATGCTCTGATTTAGTTCTGACACACCATCCATCTCCCTCTCTCTCTCCCTCCCTCTCTTACCTCCCAGATTTCTATAAATAGAGGCTTCTGATTTAGACAGTCAAACAAACACACAGACATACACACACAGACCTGTGCCTGACACATACAAAGACCATATCATGCACACTTTCACATGCACATACAGACACACGCACACACCCATGCCCCTATGCGTGCACACATACAGACTAACACACAAACAAACAAGGCCGGAATACTAGCTACAATATCGTCTTCCACATATGGAGGGAGACTGCAGTTACAGATTTGAAATTATGCGAATTGGTGTGTTTTCAAAATAAATTGAAATATGTTTTCATATTATATTTGTTTCACATATTAACATATTTTAACATCAACGTATTTGCATAAAACTGATAAACGGAATGAGTTTGAGATTGAATCATAGATATAGATGTTTTGTGTGCTTGTGTGTGTATGTGTGTGTGTGTGTGTGTGTGTGTGTTTAAGTGTGTTTATGCGCGGGTGTGTGAATATTTAGATTGTGTTAATATAGAAACCATTAGCTTTGGAGTGGGATGCTCTTTCAGAGGCATTTTAAACTAAAATATAAACATTTCTACAACATTCCTTCATCCAAGACAACCTTCTCTCTCCTCCTCTTCCTCTTCCTCCTTCAATCCCTCATCCTCCTCCTCCCTCCCCCTCCTCCTCTTCCTCGTCCTCTCCCATCTCCTATCCTCTGATAGCACCCCCATCACCTCAGCCCGCATCCAGCTTAATAACCTGTTAGAAGATGGATAGAAAGGACATTGTGTCGTCGTATGGAGGCAATGCGGCTGTCAAAATCCTTATCACACACAGTATATGAAACCACAGTCCCTCTACTGAAGTTTGTGTGTGTGTGTGTGTGCCTGCATATGTGTGCGTATATGTGCAGAGTGAGCGTGCGGGGAGTGTGTTTGCGTGTGTGTGTGTGTGTGTGTGTGTGTGTGTGTGTGTGTCTATGTATGTCTGTGTGTGTATATGTTTGTGTATTTGTGTCTGTGTGAATATGTATGTGTGTGTGTATGTCTGTGTCTGTGTTTACATATTTGTGTGTGTGTATGTGTGTATGTGTGTGTGTGTGAGTGTCTACCTTTGTGTGTGTGTGTGTGTGTGTGTGTGTCTCTCTGTCTGTGTGTTTAGGTGTGTGTTCGTGTGTGTGTGTGTGTGTGTGTGTGTGTGGGATCATCCATCCGACCATGGCAGTGTTTGAGTGGGTTGTCACCTCTAGATCTGCAGGAACAGCAAGGCAGCATACAAAGCTGTCGCAAACAATGCCCCCAGCTGTTTTATAATTTAACACTCCATTGCTGGTTGATACCACACACACACAAACACACACTATTCCCCTTCACCTATTACACACGCACACACATAAACACACACACACACATAAACACACACACACACACACACACACACAAAGACAGGCAACCAGATTTAGACTTTGAAGATTGTTCGCTTCACTGCTGCATCCCGAGAAAGGACTTTCGCCATCGGCACATGCACACACACACACACACGCGCACACACACAGACACATACACACACACACGCACACACACATTCACTGACTAGTGTATCTGAGAGGATTTGGGGTAAAGCAAAGCTCTCCTGCTGACATCTACATCGGTTTACCTCTCTCTCTCTCTCTCTTTCGCTCTCTCTCCATATCTACCTATATATCTCCCTCTATTTCTCTCGTTATATCTCTCTTTTAATCTTTCTCCATATCTCCACTCTATCTCCCTCCATAGCTCATATCTCCCACTATATCTACTCCTAAATCTCTCTCAATATTCCTTTCTATGTCTCGCTATATCTCTCCATATCTCCTACTATATCTCTCAATATATATCCAACTATATCTACCTCTATATTGCCCTCTATATTTCTCTCCATATCTCCCTCTATATATCTTCCCTTATCTCTATCTGTGTCTCTTTCCATATCTCTCTTCATTCCCCTTCTATCGCTCTCTATATCTCTCTTCACATCTCTTTATATCTCCCCCTCTATCTCCCTGTTTATCTCTCTTCGTGTCTTTCTCCATAGCTCTCTCCATATCTCCCTTGACATCTCTCTCCATATCTCTTTTCATCAACACCTCACTGGAGACATGCCACGTGCCAGCCTGCTTCAAGTCCTCAATAATCATTCCTGTTCCTAAGAAGCCAAGGACCACAGGACTTAATGACTTCAGACCCGTCGCCCTGACCTCTGTGGTTATGAAGTCCTTTGAGCGCCTTGTGCTTTCTCACCTCAAAGACATCACCTTCCCGCTCCTGGACCCCCTACAGTTTGCCTACAGAGCCAATAGGTCTGTAGACGATGCAGTCAACCTGGCCCTCCATTACATCCTCCGGCACCTGGACTCCACAGGAACCTATGCCAGGATCCTGTTTGTGGACTTCAGCTCTGCCTTCAACACCATCATCCCGGCTCTGCTTCAGGAGAAACTCTCCCAGCTTGGTGTGCCTGACTCCACCTGTAGGTGGATCACTGACTTCCTGTCTGACAGGAAGCAGTATGTGAAGCTGGGGAAACACGTCTCCGACTCACAGACCATCAGCACCGGATCCCCTCAGGGCTGTGTTCTTTCTCCTCTGCTCTTCTCCCTGTATACCAACAGCTGCACCTCCAGTCACCAGTCTGTCAAGCTTCTGAAGTTCGCGGACGACACCTCCCTCATCGGACTCATCTTTGATGGAGACAAGTCCGCCTACAGGTCGGAGGCTGACCACCTGGTGAAGTGGTGCAAGCAAAACAACCTAGAGCTCGACGCTCTAAAGACAGTGGAGATGGTTGTGGACTTCAGGAAGAACCCAGCCCCACCTGCCCCCATCACCCTCTCTGGCTCCACAATCAACATTGTGGAGTCTTTCCGCTTCCTGGGAACTATCATCTCCCAGGACCTCAAGTGGGAGCTGAGCATCAGCTCCCTCGTCAAGAAAGCACAACAGAGGATGTACTTCCTGCGGCAGCTGAAGAAATTCAACCTGCCAAAGACAACGATGGTGCACTTCTACACAGCCATCATTGAGTCCATCCTCACATCCTCCATCACCACCTGGTACGCTGCTAGCACAGCCAAGGACAAGGGCAGACTGCAGCGTGTCATTCGCTCAGCTGATAAGGTGATTGGCTGCAATCTGCCACCGCTCCAGGACCTTTACGCCACCAGGACTCTGAAGCATGCAGGAAAGATTGTGGCTGACCCCTCCCACCCCGGCAACAATCTCTTTGAGCCACTCCCCTCTGGCAGGAGGCTGAGGTCCATCAGGACCAAAACCTCTCGTCACAAGGACAGTTTTTTCCCCTCCGCTACTAGCCTTATTAACAAGGCCCGGAAACCACCCTGACTCTCTCCACACCCCACCCCTGGCTCTACATGCCACTGTACTTAATCTGCTCTTGTAAATCTAAATTGTGTGTATATATTTATACATATATTTATACTTATTTTGTTTGTTCTGTTTAACCTGTAATAGAGAACGTGACGTGCACCTACATCACCAAGACAAATTCCTTGTATGTTTAAAAAACGTACTTGGCAATAAAGCTTTTCTGATTCTGATTCTGATTCTGATCTCTACCTCCCCTTGTGACTCATGTTACTCACAAGCTCAGAGGTGTTGCAACATCAGACGACCTGTGATCATTCACCCTGTTTCCTGTGAGTCTCAGTTCTCACTGTCTCTCTCTTGCTGTCTCTCACTGTCTCTCTCTCTTGCTGTCTCTCACAGTCTCTCTCTCTCTCTTCCTCTCTATTCATGCCCACTTGCAGACACACACACACACACACACGCACACGCACACGCACACGCACACACACACCCAGACAAAGGTGTTTGTCCCCTCTGCTATCAGGCGAGAAAATGGAAGGATCTTGTGGATGAAATCCAGTAAACCTTCACCAACACCCCTCCCTCCCCCCCCCAGACACATAGACATACACACATAAACACATACACACACACACACACACACACTCCCACAATCAGTATCTCCTATCATCTCATGCCACCGTTGCCACTACAGTGTTTGTTTTTTCTGTAACAAAGAAACCACACAACAACAGAGATACAGCACCAGAGCCAGCCTCCGTCTCTGTCGCTGCAGCGATGATGGCATCATACTGGCAGGGATAAACACAAATGATGGGGCGCATGACAGGGATAATTCTCCCGGCGGTTCAGGTGAGCAAATGACAGCTATTACACAGGGCACTCTGCCTCCTCCTTCAGGGATAGACAGCTCTCTCTCTCTCTCTCTCTCTCTCTCTCTCCCTCCCTCCCTCCCTCCCTCTCTCTCTCTAACTCCCTCTCTCTCTCCCGGCTGTACGGGACATAATCACGCTTTTAAAAAGACAGAGACAATGGCAGCACTCAGCGATGTAATGCTCTGCAGAAAGAGAGATGGAGGGGAGCAGCGTCGTTACCGGCTCTAAACCTTATGTGTGTATGGGTTGAGAGTGAGTGTGTGTGTATGTGTGTGTTTGCATGTTGGCACACTGGTGTATATATTGTACCCACACTTCTACTTTCCTTCAGACTGGCAAGAGAGCGTGATGGAGGGACAGTCAATGAAGCAGAGAGAGAAATACAAAGAGATTTGTTCAGAACAGTAATCACTAAATCTCTACCTTTTGCTTTCCCTTTGCTTCTGGAAACCAATTTCAAATTTTTTTTACGTAATAGTAACTTAAGACACAATTCGACTCCCAAAGTTATCCTTTAAAAGTAACTTTTTCTGTCGCTTCCTAATAATGTTAAAAGTTAAAATCGTGGTATTGTGATGTTTTTGTTTGTGCATGGCAACAAGTAACAGGTAAGAAGTAACTGAATCTAGTAGATGCTAATTTATTTTCATGATTGACATTTTTATGTTGGTCTTACATAATGTATTTTGCATGTGTCAGTTTCTAGGTTGAACAAGGGGCTATTTTGTAAAAAAATAAATAAACAGTATATACAAGATTAAGTTTGCCGGGTGCCACTGTATCCGGGATCCAGCAAAGATAACGCGAGCGTAGTTGACGAACGGTGACTGCAGATGCTGCATTTATTGTGTTGATTCCCTTTTTTGTGTTTTTCTTGTTTGTATTTAACGTGTCTCAGAGGTCACGAGAAGGAACGCCATCCATTCCGCTGGTGTGGCGTGTCAGCGCATGACAAATGGCCGTGGCCCCCAGGATCCATCATCACCACTTATCTCTGCGTTTCGATTGGAGCGCCATAGCAACCCCACACACTCCCATTCCCCCCAACTCCCTCTAACAAAATATGTCACCCACATCTCCAGAATGCCCAGTTTGAGGTTTTTACCAAGAGTTGAGGACATGGAGAGAAATTTAATTTAAGGAACAGGGGACACCTGTTGTACTAGTGGGCCGGATAGTTCAGGGTTTCCTATGGCAGATGATGCGCCATTCAGCTTGACTCACCCACCCCACTCCTGAATACACTGCATCGTCTTTGGTTAACTTTGACTTACCTCCTCAAAATAATTCTAATAAACAAAACATGAACAGAGTTACACTTGGATTTAGCAGTGGTCTTTCAGGCATCATGCGGTGAGAACCATGTTCATGTGGTAAAAAGTTGGATTGGAAATGGCTCTGAATCACCCCACAGGCACACGATATAGACACGCCATAGACATGGCATAGACTCAGCATAGAAACGGCTAAGACAGGGCATGGATACACAATGTAAAAAAAAAAGGTGTGTGTATTCCTACATTTCACATTGAGATCTTGACTTGGTAAATAGGTGTGTTTGATTATGTGTGTGTGTGTGTGTGTGTGTG
>JACYXH010000142.1:855000-875000 GCA_026745465.1 Lota lota
TGTGACCGAGTGTGTGCGTTGCGAACTTGATGTGTGCGTGTATGACATTGTGTGTGCGTGGAATTTGTGGTGTGTGACTGTGTGTTTTTCAAAGTGGCCTTGTGCGTGTGTGTGTGTGTGTGTGTGTGTGCGTGTGATGCGTGCTGACCTGGGTCTCAGACATGACGTAGAGGTAGTAGTGGTCTGAAGAGAAGGCCATGTCTCTGAGGATGGGCCCGCTGTCCACCGCCTTCACCGTCTCATACTGCAGCGCCCGGGACGAGCCGTCCACGCGGATCTGAGGACACAGAGCAACACCAGCCATGAGTACAGCTGTTCCCTTCAAAACCGTAGCGACCATGGGGTATCCCGGCTACATGTCTATGTGTGCGGGGTCTGAAATAATGAAATAATTCGAAAGTCAGCAAAAATAAGTGGAAATAAAACAACTCAAATGCGACAAAATACAACATTGTCAGCGTATGACGTGAGTTATAACCGGAATCAAGACCTGGGATTACAGAATTCCTCGAACGTAAGCACAAAAATATGAAGAATCACGAACAGAGACACGTTGTTGTATGGGTGGTAATTGCTGTAGAAACGGGCATGGACATATTCCCCGTGTATCACTGCCGCCATGAGTCATATCATAGAGAGTCATCTTGCCCGTGGCCCGTCTCCGTGCCAACCATTCAACAGTAATTAGGTGATTAGACATCTGGTGGAGAGGTGATGCGTTGTGGGTGTGTGTGTGTGCCCTTGGTCTTTTAGCTCAGCAGAACGTCACCCCCCCCACACAAACACGCACACACCCACACACATACACACACACACACACACACACACACACACACACACACATGCACACACACACTGACATACACACAAGCATATGCACATGCACACTTGATGGTGGTAGGCTGGAGAAGCGCAACAAGTACCCCAAACCCCAAACATCTGCTCTTCCAACTCCCCCACCCCTCTCTCTATCTCTCTCTATCTCTGCCTTTTAGCTCTCGTACGCCCACACCCTTGCACATAGACACAAACAAATAGGTGAGGTCAGACGCAGCGCTGCTAAAGCCGGGCCTCAGGCTATCATTTGCAGGCTGCGTCAGAGTCCTGACGCTTTGCTAGTACTCAAGCTACTTCCAGAACACCAGGTGGAAACAGTGGGCAGGCACAGGCTTGCACACACACACACACACACTCAGAGACATGCGCACATGCCACACACACACACACACACACACACACACACACACACACACACAGACATGCGCACATGCTACACACACACACAGACTTGCGCACATGCCACACACACACACACAGATGTGCGTAGATGCCGCACACACACACAAACACACACAGACTACTTTGAAAACACACACACACACACACACACACACATACACACTGCTTCACACACTCATACACACTGCTTCACATACTTTGAGAACACACACACACACATACATATACACACACACTAGGCCTGTGGGACCTAGAGCAGGTCTGGAGAAGAACCTCCGGTGGTTCATTGTGCACATCAGCACCGGCAGGGTTCAAAGGTCGCAGACACTAAGTGGGAAATAATTGTCTGGGAGGCAGATGGCGGGGCCAGACAAATGTTTCTGTTTGTGATTAATATTATCATATGCAGATGACAATGCACTCTTTTGTTACGTTTTGTTCATACAGTGCGAACAATAACGCCCACACTAAAACAGTAAACTGTAATCGGTGCAGAGTTCTTAATCACGTTCCGGTCTTGACAGTTCAAATTACCCCGACATTTATCAAAACATGGCATTTACCAATGGGGGGAACCACGCAGTACGTTTATTTTCCATGTTCTATTTGGGGCACAATATCTATGATGTTTCCAAAGTGTAGTCAAAAGTCTCGAACAAACGCTATTTTGTTTTTGTGTCTCTTCCTCACTTTTGCGCCCTTAGCTACAATGGAGGTCTGTGTGGTGGAACAGTGGAAGGCGATCGCTCTCATGAGTGTCTTTGTGTTGTAATCCTGCCCCGATATCACTGCTGCTGCTGCTCATGAGTTTACGATAATATGATTCTTCCCGGACAACACCCTGGTCTCCCTCGTCTCGCCCCATTCGATCTCTCCCTTTTTTGTGTTATTTTTCACGCACTATCTCTCTGTCTCTCTTTATGTCTCTCTCTCTCACTCCCTTCATCCTTATGTCCCTTTGCCGCCCTCTCGCTCCCGTTCTCTCTCCCCGTCTGTGTGTTTCTTTGTGTCGTGATTGCGATCTGGAAGGAAGCTCTGTGCGCTGTAGCTACATTTCACTGCGTCTTGGTCACCCTTCCTTGGGTTCCCCATTGTGTGTGTGTGTGTGTGTGTGTGTGTGTGTGGAGGGGTGGAGGGATGGAAGGGGGGATAACAGAAGGTGGATAGAGAAAGGAGAAAATCAAAAGGAGAGGGGGGAGAGCAGAGAACCATACGAGCCGAGACTCAAAGCATTCATCAGGTGGGGTTATCGCATTGGTCTGATAGTGGGAGTTAATTGGGATCGCTGTTTGTACATGCAACAGAGCGTGGATTGCAGTGTATGTGTGTGTGTGTGTGTGTGTGTGTATGTGTGTGTGTGTGTGTGTGTGTTCAGATCAGTTAACGGCGGCCTCTTTTCCGTAAGAGAGAGTGTGTGGAGGGGTTGTGTGTTCAGGTCCTGGAGGTATATTGGGGCGTCTCCAGGGAGGGCTGGGGGTAGAGGGTGAGTGAGAGGAGAGTGGGGGTGGGGGGGTTCCTAAGTACGGCCAGCGACCAGCTAAACGGACATGCCACCGGGGAACACACGGGGTATTTTTGTCTGCCGTGCTACAGTACTAACTAGCTGATCCACTCCGTAGGATTGGAGGGTAAAAACCACAAGGGAGAGGAGATCTCAATCTGTGGAATCGTGCAGGTGTGAAGCTGCGAGGGAGATCACTTAGAAATGCCCCTTTAACCAGCCAAAGTGTACCAAACTATGTGATGGGAAGGGGGAGTTTAAACCCAGTGTGAACACGTTTGGCTGGTGGTTTTCCCGTCCTACCAATCTCGATCTGATCACACTCGACTTGCACTTGCATTCGTAATTAGTTGAAGAGTGCAGCAGATGAGGTGGAGCTAATGTGGAAGGCTCTATGTGGAAGGAGACATAATAACAAGGCTCCATTTGATAAATGCAAGCAATTATCCACCGTACCCGTATCTTGCATAGTAGCCTCTATCACCCAGCCAGACTGTAAGTATGCTTTCATGCATCAGACTTAAAATAAACAGTATATTATGCTCGCCAGATGCCGTCACACATATTAGTCAATTCATTATTGTAATAAACACCATGACCAATATTAATCATTTTGATTTGTAACGAAGGACTAATCCTGGCCTCACACTCAGCAAGAGTAATTATTAATATATTTATTCTGCAGTGATTTTTGTGGCAGTCTTAACTCATTAATGCAGCTACATTGGCACTAGCCAACATTATCTGATTCCTTTTCCACAGTAATAAAGTGGATTAGCTGTTCTATGCTAAATGGATTACATTGCTAATCTCTGCTATCACATTAGCAATGTACAATAGACATCTTCTGCCAGACAGACTTAATTTTACCGCTGAATATAGATAGGATGTAGCAGCATCTGGCTCACATGAAGACGTCTCGCCCCCTGTTTTTCTATCTCTCCCTCCCTCTCTCCCTCTCTCTTTTTCAATCTCTCTCAATCACTCCGCTTGTTGTGTTTTCTCAACATTGCCTTTAATACCTTTATAGAAATAATGCAATAAATCAGATCCCCCTTGTGGCGAAGCCAAGTAACTACATCCTGATGCAGCGTGAATAAGAGGCCAACAAAGGTCATTTAAACAAATAGAGATTGTATCGTTGACAGAAAATGTCCAAGGTCAAATAGAAAACAATGGTTTAAAATGAAAGTGGAAGTAATTTAATGTATAAATCATTCTAAATTGCTAATGTTAATTGTTAATCTGAATAATTGTCCTAATCTGATACATAATATTTGTAATATTCTTTTATTTTATTTCGGTCACATCTACCGTTTTCGAGCTGTTTAACTAATTTGAACAGTTGTTATCAATGACACACTAATATTGGGGACTTACAATAACTGGAACAACGCAACAACAATCGTATTCTTAAGTATTAACAATGCAATGGCATGTATGCCTTCCATCCAGCGATGCTAGCCGTGTAGCCTAGCATAAGCAGTAATAATATCTCCGTCTCTCCCCGTGTGGCTAACAGCTAGCAGAAGGTGTGATGTAGAGAGGGAAGCCATTCTGGTGTGAAAACCACAGGAATGCTAGTTTCCAGTCTCCTCCCACTGGCAACACTACGCTACACATGGAAACCACCACACTTCCTCTAGCTGCGCGCGGCCGTCCATTTTAGGGAAGCCAAAAATACAGTCCATATCCAAACTGAAATCGGCCGTCAGTGAGAAGGATACACTATATTTCTATACATCAAACTTTCAACAAGAAACCGTGGAAGCTTCTAGACGTCTCCCCTTTTCCGTCCTCATGTCTGTCTGGTCAGATCTTCCAAACTGGGACATGACTCAGATTAGTCAACATTGGAAAGAAAGCCCACAAAACGTCTGTGTGTTAGTGTGCATCTGTGTGTGTGTGTGTGTGTGTGTGTGTGTGTGTGTGTGTGTGTGTGTATATATATATATGTTAGTGTGTGTGAGCATGGACATGGATCAAAAGGAACATTGCGTAATGCCAATCACGCGGCGCACGATATGTACGACACACGTACGTGTTCATACACACACACACACACACACACACACACAAACGATGGAGGAAGCCGGGGTGAGCTGAAGAGTCGGGGGGCTTAATTTTGCCATGGCACCACACTGAGAGAGAGGGAGAGAGAGTGGGCGGGATCAGAAAGTCACCCAAAGTCATATGACACACTGGGCATCATTAATTACCACAGTCTAGATGTGTGAGGAGTTTCTCTCATCCCCCCCCCCCCCCCCCCCCCCCCCCCCAAACACACACACACATTACACACACAAAAACACACAGACAGGGCTCATCTCATCGGCCTCGGGGCGTTTAGGAGCTGAAAGGACGTACTAAGTGGTCTGACCCACAGCTGAGATAGAGAGTCCCCATGAGGGTCTCCTCTTATAAACTCCTAAACCCCCACAGGTCCGCCGGCCCCCCCCCCCGGGCTTCAGATATCAATCAGGAAACACTCCTGCACCGCTGCTGTCCCAACATGGCTGCTCCCTCGCCTCCATCCAACACACACCGAAACCTGAGCCCCCAGCCGTGCGCGGTTTCTCCGATGACACCGCCGGGTTTATTGTTGTTCTCGTTGTGCTTCTGGAGAAACGCGGCTTTGCGTTACCCATTCAGACGACGCAACGAGAGCAGAGGGAAAAAAGTTCATAAAAGAACACAATTCATAAAGGGGGTGGAAAGGAAAAGTAACAAAAAGGAAAAGAAAAGAAAGGGATGTTTTATCAGTACACAGTGGCTCAATATCTCCCTTTCGCCCCCGGTTCGTGTTCATGTCACCCAAAAAGACGCACAATGGCTACCGCCCTACCGGCCCCGGGACAGCGTATGGCTCTTTGCAGACATGCGGCAGACGGGGAAAGAGAGAGCGAGAGCGAGAGCGAGAGCGAGAGCGAGAGCGAGAGAGAGAGAGAGAGAGCGTTCTAACCAAGGACCGGGGCGGGCACGAGCCATCCCCTGGTTGTCATTCAATGTTCAGGGAGTAGTATGAATGCTCTCCAGATTTGTGTTCACCTTCCTCCATATGTAGCTCTGGGGTGAGATGGCGCCAGGGGGACGAATGTGCGGGGGTGGGGGTGCTGGGTGCTGACGTTAATCTGTGTGAAGGAGAATGGGGAGATGCCAGGCTGTCGGTGAAGCGTGACGACGTTGGGGGGAATCCAGGATGATCCGCCACCAGGTGATTTTACGAGGTCATAGGCGGACAAACCTGTTGTCCCCGTGTTAGAGGGGGAGGGGATAGTCAACAGGTGTTAGGAAGACAGATCTAACCCCCGTTCAACGCCACACCAAAGTAGGAAGAAAACACTCCACATGTGGCAAAACTATCTACCAAGGAAAGAAAACACAAAATCAACACCCTGGCATGAGTCAACGGTGAGTTGACACACATGAAAGACGAAAGCGAGAGCTAAAAAGCTTGTCTCGGCACAACCGACAACGCCTCCTTCCGAGTGTGGGAGCACTCTTCAAGCGACTAAAAGGATTATATTTATAAAGAACGTTATTCCGGGTTTCCCTCGGTATTCCCCCCCCCCGCCCCCGACGCTCTCTGTGGACTAAGAGTGACCGAGCAACCGCCCCCCCCCCCCCACCCACCAAGTGGAACCGGAGTGAACTTGAGCTCTATTTCCCCCCCACTCTTTTGTTTTAATGGTCGGTGATTAGGGCCCGTTATCTGCGACTCGGCTGGAATTTAATTAACATCCTCTTGTTTCCGTCGGAGGTCTGCGCTGGCGTGGCGGTCGCTGTGCCTTGGCGACGAAAGGGGAAAATGTCATTGTTAGCGAGGGGAAGTAACCGTGGAGACCTATGGCGAGGTGTTACCACGACGACAGCAACCACGGGTGGCAGGGGAGTCCTGCTGAGTGTTGGACTTCCAGAGAGGCTAATCCGTCTCAGATGTTTCCTTTCTGCTTTCCCCCCCGCATTAATGATGAGCAGCTAATTATACTTCGTTTAATACAAAGTGAACCAGTACCAGTGTCTGTGACTTGTACTGGGAACTAAGGGAGAAACTATGGGCTGGATGTGCTGGGTTGAGATTATGGGTTCAAACTCTGGCCTTTTCCAAAGCTATCAATAGGTTTAGCATCCAGCACCCAGCAACCCTTAGCATCAACTCCACACCTTACAGGTGATGCGCTAGCAGTGTGAGGGCTGCAAGGGGACAGCACCCGCCACCGCCGCTGCCACCGCCACCTAACCACCATACACCAGGTTTGTTGAGTGACGTTTTGCGGCATTTCAAGTGCGATACCCGATTAGCCCGCAGGAACCGAGCGGCCTACTCGTCTAACCTTATCTCCCCCGCTGAGAGGCACAGGAAAGACTGGCGGCGCCGCAGGAAGTAGAATGATACGAAGGAGGGGACAAAGCTGTAGCGATGCTGGTAGACACACACACGGACACACACACACACACACAGACACGGAAAAGGGAGTAGGGAAAGAAGGATTGGCAGCGAACGGGAAAGGTGACAGGTGTCCGGAGGGCCATCAGACTTCCGTGTCTCTCCTCCTCCTGCCTCCTCTTCCTCCTCGCCCTCCTTCGCCTCCTCCTCCACCGAACCTCCAGAGGGTGACTGACAGCTCCTCTCCCTGCCGTCGCTCCCCTGACACCCAGAGGTGCCTCCAGACACGGTGACCGTGTGTCGCCGAGCTCGGAGCTTGTCAGCGACACTTCGCTTCTCTGCGGCTCTTTGTTTTTATCTTCTTCTCTTTTGCTCGTGTGTTATACATTATCACCCCCCCCCCCTCCCCCGCACCACCCTAAGTCTTCAAGATGTATTCAGCTCCTTTTGGTCTGTATTTTGATATTAACACTGAGAGATACACTGGCCCTTAACCAGATTTAAGACCACTTATCACCTGTAACTTTTTGAACTTTTGACCCAAAATTGACAAAAAAGTTATATTCTCATTCATTTTTCTTTCAACTCTGCTGTTATAACCAGTTTCCTGTCGATCTATCCCAGCTTCACCTTTACTTCCCGAGTCTGTCTTCCATGTTGGATGTGAGGGGAGAGAACATGATTTCCCTTAGTCTCTTTGTCCTTGTTATCTCTGTCTTTCTGACTGGCATGACATCAGGCCAAGTTGAAACCTGGTTGCCACAGGACGAATGGTATGAGTCAGAAACTGGGAATCCTCCATTTGACTGGTGTATTAATTTCAAACCTAACATCATCTCAGTTCCCTTTTTCTTTCTTTCTTTCCTTCTTTCAGTTTTCACGGGCTCCAAGTTTGGACGGTTATTCTCATTCTCATTATGTCACTTCCTCATTTCTTCACACTCCTCCTCCTCTAACAAAAACACATGCCCTGTTCCTGTCTGTCCATCCCTGCCTCTCTCTCCTGCAGTTCCTCATTAAAACACTGGCAGGGGTGTTCCAGATGACAGGTAGAGAAAGACACAGAGAGAGGGGGAGAGAGAAAGAGGGAGAGAGAAATAGAGAGGAGAGAGAGTGAGAGAGGGAGAGAGAGGGAAAGAGAGAAAGAGAGAAAGAGAGAAAGGGAGAGAGAGGGAGCGAGAGGGAGAGAGAGAGAGGTTCCACAGATCTCCTGACAGACCTCATTTCGCGCCGACAAATACCTGGCTCGGCGCTGGAAGAAAAATACACTTCCTTCACTCCTCCTTCAAACCAATTATTTCCTGTCCTCCTGTTCCTCTCCCCTCTCCTCTTTGTTTTCTTCTTCACCTCCTCTGTGGAAGAAGAGAGGGAGACAGCCTGGTGGCTGGGGGGGGGGGCCCTAAAAGCACGTTCACAGTCATCTCTGCAGTCGCATCATTTAAGACCACCTCCCCAGAAACACCACCCCCACCACCTCACCTCCACCATCCCCACCCACTCACAACCACCACCACCATACCACCACCTCCATCCCCCCTGTGCTGCTGGAGCCACAGCAAAAGCCACGCTCCCTCCTTCCCCCACACACCCCTAACACTACACCATTATTTTTGGGGAACCAGGGACCATTGTGAGAGAGCCAAAGGGGGCCCTCCAAGTCATTATTCCTGCCAATGCACTTCCCCGGCGGATGGAGGAGGGCCGCGCACACCGAATCATTCCACCCATTGTGTGGAAGAAGGGACTTGACTTGGCCTAACCGCGCGCCGACAGACCCAGCGGAGCACACTTTGGAAAAGTGCCGATGCATACTATTGGTTTGAAGTGGCGTGGCTGGTAAACCGCCGCTTGCTGGAAGTTGGATTGGAGTAAGAGGAACAGGAAGTGGTCCCAAGCGAGGATAACAACCTCCTGCCACTGTGACTGTACTGTTTACATCGGATCTAGAGAGAGAGAGAGAGAGTGTGTGTGTGTATGTGTGTGTGTGTATATGTGTCTGTGTGTGTGTGTGTGTGTGTGTGTGTGTGTGTGTGTGTGTGTGTGTGTGTGTGTGTGTATGTGTGTGTGTGTGTGTGTGTGTGTGTGTGCCTGTGGGAATTGCAGGACCCAGGATGCAGGGCATATGGGAGAGCAAGAGGCAGCTTTGATCACAGAGAGACATGAGGAAGAGGAGGAGGAGGAAGAGGAGGAGGATGTGGACCAGAAGGAAAGGAGGAGCGTGGAACCCATATCTAGCTATTCCTTTCTTCCTTGCGCCCTTCCCTCGTTCCCTTGTCCCTATCGTTTACATAATACACTCCCATTTCGTCCTGGTACGACAATGCATACCATAATACAAAGTAGGACATGAATGTCAGTTTGAAGGAAACACAATCTATCTACCGACAACGATGGCCGTAGAGGCCAGAAATTAGTATGCAGAAAAGCATTTTTCCGTGTACTTTGCTGCATGTTCACATGGGCCCTTACAGGTTGAACTACATTGCATTTATTTATTACTACTGCAGTGGTCCCTTGCTCTCCCTCGCTCTACCTCTCTCTCCCTCACTCAATCCAGCTCTACCTCTCTCTCTCTCGCTCTACCACTGCCGTGTAGCCGTGGGAGAGAAGAATTCCCCCCCGCTCTCACAAACTATCTATCCAAACCAGACCATATGTGCACAGTGGCTTGTTTTTGGACGCTTTTTAAGCCCAGCAAGGAGAACGAATACATGAATAAATTAATGTGTGTTTGTTAGGGTTGTGTGTGCGTTTGTTTGTGTGTCTGTGTGTGTGTGCGTGCATTTCTGTGTGCGTTTAGGGGGGGGGGGGTTGTGTGTGTGTGCGTGTGTGTGTGTTATGCACATGCATGGATCCCTAAGTATGGCTGGTATTTCTGCATTATATACTGAAACTTTCACTAAATACTATTTTATTGCATACTGGGCCCAACCTATATTTAGAGTAATTATTAATGTATCAACTCCGGTTGGTTCAGTCTGTCACAATGCAAAAAAATTAATAAAATGTATCCATTACCTATCGACACTATGTTGCAGTTCTAAAAATCAGCTACCCCTAACAATTTGTGTACAAATATTCTTATATTTCTCAATAAGTAGAGAAAAAAGTTTATATAAATTTTTTTCAGCCAGTGCAATCATCATCAGAGTGAATGGCCTATAATCTATTACTTGTTTTCCCCTTTGCATTCTATGTAGTCTGTTGATAATCACACGGAGGATATTTTGAATTGGACAAACAAACACACAGGCCACTGTTGGGACAAAACCTGAACTGACCTCAGGTGACATAGTGGGGGGGGTCAAACATACACCGGACGAGCTTCAGCGTTCCACATAATGCCAACGGTGACAGGCTTTGATCCACCAATCACAGGGTCCCATCTCTTTAGTCCTCTTCAATGGCACTGACATTCCCCCACAGAGTTTCTATGGGGACGCTCATGTGTCATCGTTCATAAGAACAGGGGGCTTCATTCTGTATTTGTTACATGGGGAGGGGGGAGGGGAAATACCTTCTTCCTTCTGTGATTGGTTCACGCGTTGCTCTTATGCCTGTCAATCAGCAGCTCAGCCAACCCAGGAAGAGGAGGAGGAGGGAGGCTGAGGATGAGCTGAAGATGTCTTGATCTGATAGTGAACGACTGACAAGCTCAGATCAACGTTGTTCAAAGTTAACGCTGTGACTTTGAAGCTAGTTTCTGCCCTCCACACACAGAGACCTGGCATTGCTTTAATGGATCCTCTCTCTCTTTCTCTCTGTCTCTCTCTCCCTCTCTCTCTCACTCCCTCCCTCCCTCCTGGCTCCTTATCAGTCTATCCTCTCCTCCCTGGTCAATAGCAATCTCCAGTTTGTTTATCAGGGCAACCAGTGCAGCTCATTGACTTCAAGGGTTTGATTTGTTTCTGGGGGTGATAAACACACACAAACATAAACACACAGACAAATACACATACAAACACACACATACACACTGATGCATTTTGGCCGTAGGGCACACGTGAATGACTGCATGCATGCAATTGCGAGAAAAATCAATGGAACTTCTGAAGACGCCAGGAAGTGTCAAACTCTGTAATCCCGAGATTAGCATGAAAGCAAAACGAAGGAAAGTGTGGTTAAAGGAAGGGAGTGGTGTGTGTGTGTGTGTGTGTGTGTGTGTGAGTGAGAGAGAGAGAGAGAGCCTAGGTGAGTGAATAATTGATGGAGATCTAGAGCCAGCTTCTGTCTGAGACCAGACTTCAACCAGTGTCCTGTTACCACTCACTGACATCAGAATAACTCTAACACTAGGACATGTTGGAGCATACAAACACAAACACACGTGTGCACACAAACACATACGTGCGCACACACACACAAACACTAAACTTTCAATTTAGTATTCTCTTCATAACCACATCAGCATTGCTGATGAAGTGTAATAACAAGGGAATAGCATTTCCCAAATAAATACATAACCGTAATTATATGATTCATTATACACACACACCATTATTTGTACATTATACCTATGCACATTTTCAGAACAAGTTATAGGAGTTTTAGTTCCTAAATACACACAGAACAAAAAAATATTAATATACAGATGCACACCCCTGCATCAACACATGCACACGCACACACACAAACACACACACACACACACACACACACACACACACACACACACACACACACACACAGGCACATGCTTTTCTAACCATGGATCACTGACAAAGGCAATATCACACCTTCATGCGAATGCATGAATTACCAATGAAAATACCTTTGAGACCTGCACTAGTTTGACTGAACTGAATGTGTGTGTACGTGGGCCTCTGTGCGTGTTAGTTTATCCCTAGCTTTCACTTTTTATGTGCAGGTGATTTATGAGGTCCCTACAAAAGTCTCTAATTAGAAAGGGAAGCACCTCACAATCAATTCATCAGAGGGAATATATTTCTGTCTATGCATGTGTGTGTGTGTGTGTGTGTGTGTGTGTGTGTGTGTGTGTGTGTGTGTGTGCGTGCGTGCGTGCGTGGGAATTGTCCACAGCATACAGCCCCACGTACCCATTTTCTCTTATTCTCATTTCTCTTTCTTGGTGTCCTTTCTGTCTTAAACAGCTCGACTCCGATTCTATATGTACCTGCTTTACTTAACAGTGAAAAGAACACTGCATGCAACACTATTTATCTTAGCAACAGATGAAGGAGTAGAGATGAAGAGAAGGTCAGATATTCGTTAAAGATAGAGGGTGAGAGAGAGGGAGAGGGAGAGAGAGGAGAGAGGGTTGCAATGCCGCTTCATGCATTCATCACAGCAGGCATCATTATGTCTGGCCCAACAGCTTGAATAATTTGACGAGTGAGTACTGTCTGATACCTACAAGAAGACTGGAGTGAGACCGTGGGTCTATCTGAACCTCAAGACAACGTAACTACATCCTCAGATCAAGACATTTAAATTAACTAAAATCAAGACAGAAAATTTGACTTTGTTTGTAATGAACACTGACTGTTTTAATGTAGGCGGAAATATATTAATATTTAATAATTTGTATTTGTATTAACCTGTTTCTAAATCAAGCAAATACATAAAAACACACAGGGGGGTCAAGGGCATATACTTATGGGATGCAAATAAACTTTGCCTGACAAACAAACCCATGCGATACTATTGTGTCATACGGCTTGATGAAGTGTTATGAAGACATCAAACGTGACATTACAAATGTGTTTACTGTAGCTTCATTGGCCGGTTGGTGCTAAAATTAGCGCTTTCTCATGAATGCACAGAACTCAAGATTTACGCCCACATAGTGTATTAACTTGGTAGCAGTGCTAGCAGTCAGATCTGAGAGGTTGCACAGGGTGCACTGCATGGGGCAAATTACTTTGTCTATCTTCGACAGTAATCTAATTATTATACAGGTGAAATGCAGGTTACCAACGTGTGCTTCCAGAATGTACACACACACACACACACACACACACACACATAGTGAACTCACTATTTACAGCACTGTGTGTGTAGTTTACTTATTCGGTGAGCAGTTGTACTGACACACAACTTCGTTCTTGTTCTTTAACTCGTCTGCTTATTCTGGTCTTCCTACTATTCCGGGAATAAAGAGAGGACGGGTTTAAAAATGAATAACATCATTTCCAAATTCTCCTTTACAGGTGGATTCATGCAAGAGGCAGACATCTTCATTTATGATGCAGAAAAGTACATGGCAAAAGGAAAATACTAAGCTATTGAATGGCTTGTCTGAGCAATGCGCAAGCCCCCATGAGAAGCGGTACAGTTGAAAGACAACAAAATCAAAAAATAAACCAACAGAGGATAGATAGAGGAACGAGTGCAGAGTAAAGTTGTTCCAAGAAAACGACAGACAATTGCAGATCAAAGTGGATTCTCCCGACTCCCACTGAAGAAACATTGTCCGTCTGTGGGAGACAAACATGAGTCGATACTTGGTAAATATAGCCTGTCAGGGAGCGATGTAGAGGAAATCCTCGAAATCTTAATTATGGGAAGCATTTCAGTGGTGCGCGGGGCTGTTACACCACAACAGGAAGTACAAGGCCGGGGCGTCGCTGTTGCACTACACAGGAAGTACAGGGCGGGGGGTGTGGCTGTAACACTAGACAGGAAGTACAAGGAGAAGGGTCCAACTGCAGACCTCCTTCCTGTGGCCCCTTAGTTCTGTGAGCCAATGGGGGGTTGAGCATGTTCTACGTCTGAGGCCCTAGTTCTCTGAGCCAACGGGGTTAGAGCATGAGTAGTAGGGTGCCACTGTATGAAGTACATTAACTTTCATTTATTTCACAGCAGTCCACCAAAATCTTTTTCAGAACACATTTAAGATTGCTAGATCTTTACTTATATTAGGTGTACAACGCCTAATTAAAAGGTTTGTTCTGACTTTTGTACACAGCCAAGAAGGCAGTGCCACTGCTTTCTTGGTCCTGCTTCAACCTTACGGGCCTTACACTGAAGCACAGCAGCAAAGCACTAAACGGCTTTGTTAGTCGAATGCTACTTTAATGTGATTAAATATTACAATAAAGCTGTAAGAGGTGCGTACCGCCACTTTTGTTCAAGAAAATATGGTAAATGTATGGTAATGTTAACGTGAGAGAATGGCTATAAATTAGCCTCTGTTCATTTTTAGCAATGGATTCCCCAGTGCAACGCTATACTTGATTTCAGGTGTGCATTGTTAACTGGTATGTCATTTTGGAACTCAGTATTTGATCAAACTGTTAATATGTAATTTATTCAGCAACTTGTTAGCCAGCAGAGTCATAGGGTACCGCTTGCCTGCATTTTGTATGATTTCTATGATCAAGAGCGCGTCACAGGCTGGGATCTACGTTAATTTAAAAAAACACTGTTGTAGCGATCCTCAGCTAATATTAAGCAGTGTAATAAGCTGTAGTATACATGTGCAATTGTTGTTTGGTTTCACGAAGTTCATCTAGGAATTTCACATAGTTGATTATTTCAATGTTGTCAAAAGGTTTAGGCAATTCGAAGATGACTATTTCTCTTTTTCATGAGAAGCAACAGCCTGACACAATGCCCATCGAAGTGAAGAGAATGAGGCAAGATGGTCCATATGTGTGCAACAACATTGGTATGTTTGACTTCAGCAGTACTGTATTACACTGTCTCTAGCAACATCTATGACAACAGTGCCAATGGTTACATAAATCTGGTTTCAGTTTACCTTTTTCCATAGGCGTTTTTCCATAATCAAAAGGTTGCATGAAAATGGTGTATCAATAAAAGAAAACACGTTGGTGACAAATGTTCCGAGCTGTAGAACTGTTACATTGGATCACTAGAGAACAGTTTGTCTTGTAGACTGTGGCAAGCACCCACTCCTGGGAACCGAGTGGGTGAGACACAACCTCCACCGCATGAAAGGGAAAGAAGGTGAATCACCCTATCTCATGTTGGGATCAAGCCATCACAAGGTAGTCGAAGAAAAACTGCTTGAAGCACATGATGAAGAACGTCAGGAATTGATGGTAGACCTTATTCTTTGAGTCTCAACGTCAAGATGACACTCTTGACTGCGCGTGCAAGCTTCGGGAAAGTGTACAAATGTGTGTACCAGGGATTCAGCGTCAGACATTGTTAAACCTATTATTTTATGGTAGAATACAATTGTTTGGATCCATTAGCCTACCTACTTTGTTGTGAAGGTTTTCTGTTTTTCAAGGTGTGGTTGGACCCCTGCAATCACTGGAATTAGTGATTTTTATTTACATAAACGGAGTGACAATTATAAATGTAACGTAAGTTTGTGCAGCTTCAGAGCTCATACTTATCCCCCGTAGTTTTGAAAGATTGAAATTCACTCATACATATAACATGGTAATTGTCTTTGTATTTTAATATTTATATTACATAATACAGTTTATATAGTTTTCATATATTTTATGATTATTATATTTTTAATTATTTATAATTATTCAAATTAATTTAATTACATTTTCTGAACTTTGACCTTGCAATTGTGAATTCTGAAAGAAAATACAAAACGTCCTCCGAACAGCAGGGGGCGATAATACCTGCATGTGAGGGGCCTGAGGAGACAGGCCTGAGGAGGGAACACTGAGGAGAGTGGTCTGAGGTTGGCAGTTGGACCCTTTTGACTACAAGGTAGAGCACGGCTGTTACACTACATAGGAAGTACCAGGCGAGGGCGTGGCCGTTACACCTCACAGGAAGTTCAAGGAGAAGCATGGCTGTTACACTACATAAGAAGTTCAAGGGGAAGCACGGCTGTTACACTACATAGGAAGTACAAGGGGGAGCACGGCTGTTACACGACACAGGAAGTACAAGGTGGAGCGTGACTGTTACACTACACAGGAAGTACAAGGGGGTATTATTTACCACATTGGCAGCAGGCCTGCTCTACTCTACATTATGCTTCAGAAAAGACACACTAGACACTTGCATGCAGACACACACACACACACACACACAGACACACACACCAAAGCAGTTTCAGGGTACATTCTACTTCAATGCTCAACTGAACAACTGTTGCAAATTACTTTGGTCCGCTGAAGAGGATCTGAAGTTCCAGGTTGACATGTTGCGTAGTCAATGGATGGTGTGTGTGTGTGTGTGTGTGTTTGTGTTTGTGTGTGTGTGCTTGTGTGTGTGTTTGGTACAATTACACAGTTAGCTGGATGGCATAATGCCCTGGTGATAATGTTGTATAACACAGCAAGGCTGCTATTTGAGGACTGTACTTTGTGCCTGATTTCAGTCTCTTCTCGTCTCTACGTCCTCCTCTTCTGCCATCCCCTCACTCTCACTCTTAGCCCTTTTCTTTCTCATTATGTGTCTCTGAATGTCTTTCTCTGGTTCGGTTTCTTAAAAAAAAACTCAATGTACACATTTCTTAATTATCTCCCTTCCACTGGTGCTTATCCCAAACTTCCACCTCTGCTTCATCTTACAATTTATCTCTCTCTTCTTCTCCCTTAAAATTTCCTTTCACCTTATTTCACATCTCTCTCCCTCCCTCTCTATTCTCGGCCCCCGTGCTGGGTTCCATTCTTCCCAGGTTAGATTACTGTTAAGCGCTGTCTGTCTGTGAGCACTCCTGGAAGCTTTTCATCTCCCCCCCCCCCCCCCCCCCCCCCCCCCCCCCCCCCCCCGCCCTTCCCAAACAAAACAAAAAGAGTGAGAGGGAAAGAGAGAGGGATGAAGAAATAATAAGAAGAAAGGAAGACCAGACAAGGCTGACGGGGAACAGAGATGAGAAAAAGAAACAACGAGAGAAAGAAGGAGAGAAAGAAAGTAAAGAAACTCTCTTTAGCTTTGCCCTCCGACCGATGTCAGATCCTTCTGTTGCTAAACTCCAATTGATCATTGCACACACTGCACTGTGGGCTTATGGGTAATTTCCCGGGCAGTGCTCGGCTCTCTGTGATTCATAGCCCAGCATGCTTCAAACCTCCCCTCCCCACACACACTGGGGACTCACACCCACGAAATAAATAAATCACAAGTAGATAGTAGAGAACATGCGTGCACAGACACAGTGAAAATGCTGTCGAAATCAAAACACACGCTGATATCAAAACATGCCCTAAATAACACATGTAGTAGAAACCATGCAAACATGTTTAAAACCTCTGCTTGAAAATAGTCTCTTCTCTTCACTTGACCCATATTCAGTCACTTGGAACACCCTGGCCATCACAACACGGACAACTTTTCACTTCAAGTATTCTCCTCCCTGACACCATGTTGTTTATGCGTACACAAATAACCTGTGAAATAACAGATCAAACCTGCCATGGAAGCACCGAAGAGGAGGAAGACAATGTCATTCCTCAAGAGCAACTTTCTGGTCTGTCACCAACATCTATGTAAAGACTTGATTTTCGACAGGCGGCTTGACGACACAATACACACAAGTGCTTTGAGGTGGTTAAAATAGAATAAATGAAATGATTTGGCAGCCCCCGAAATGCACCTGGAGATACGTTCATTGTGTAATTGAGTCAGAAAGGCGCCACTCTCTGCATGGCACTCCGAAAATGATGAGGTGTTTGTGTGTGTCTGAGAGAGTGAGAATAAGAGAGAGAAAGAGAGAGAGAGAGAGAGAGAGAGATTGCTTTGGCAATGTAAACGTATGTTTCCCATGCCAATAAAGCCCCTTTGAAATGAATTGAATTGAATTGAGAAACAGAGCGAGAGAGACAGAGAGAGAGAGAGAGAGAGAGACAGAGAGGTGTTGATGATTATATAAAACAGCAGTACAGGTTTAATTAAGTAAATGTATCTAAAGCCTTCCAGCTGTGTACTGCTGTAGCTGTGTGCCTGCATGCTTGCATTTGTGAGTGTGTGCAATTCAGTGTGTGACTGTGTGTGAGTGTTCATAAACACACACCAAGATTTTATATGTTTGCAAGTGTAATTGCACCATACTTCTAGGTTATGAGTTCACATGAAGGGCTGTTCTCAGTTTATCCTCATTGTGTTGCCCTCTAGCCAGCAACAATATCATCTGCACATTGAGGCTACGTGGGCCTAAATTGTGAGCACAAATAATATCTCCTATGGATCGTTACTCGCGTATTTTATTCCCATGCATAAACCTCACACTCACACCTAGAGAAACAGATTCAATGTGAGGTAATGAGATCTGCATGTATATGCATGTATAGTCTCTTCCTCTCTGTTTCTCTGTCTCTGTATCTCTCTCTCTCTCAAACACACACACACACACACTCACACACACACACACACACACACACACACACACACACACACACACACACACTATACCGCCTGCATACACACTGCGTGTGGTGCATTATGCACACACACACACACACACACAAACACACACGCTATACTGCCGGTATACACACTGTGATTGTCGGTTGTAAGAGCATCGCTCTGCATTTTCTATTTATGGTCCAGTAGTCGTCCCTCCGGACTCATTCTAATATCTTCATCACCTTTTAATCTCACTGCTGTCATCACTCGCATGGCCCTGGCTGGCTGCCACCAGATGCACAGGGACAAGTGTGTGTGTTTGTGTGTGCGCGCGCGCGCGCGCACACAAGTCTCAGTGAAAATGACAAACATATTATACATTACTATATGAGTGTTTTTCTCTCTTCTATTTTATATAATTAGGCATAGTAGCACTAGTAGCAGACGTAGTAGTAGTATTCACAATAATAGTAGCAGTTATTGTAGCAGGGGTAGTGATATTAATTGAGCGGGAGCAGTACTAATAGTACTAGTAGTATTTGCCATAGCACTAGTAGTTTAAGTAGCCGCATCAGTAGTAGACCAGTAGCCTAGTCGTAGCATCAGTAGTGGTAGTATAGTTACTATAGTATTGTTTTGGAACACTGGGCCACAACGTCTTTGTTACGAATGTACAGCAGCCAGGTAGTTATAATACAACCTCACTTCCTGCAGGCTCTGTGAACACACCACACATGTACAAGTAATGTAGAATGTAGAAATGTAGGAAAATAGAAAGCACGGCCTTCACTCTCAAACCCAAATCCCTTTGCTGGGGCACCAGACTAAGTTGGAAAAATGGCAGGAAAGAAACGGAGAGAAAAAGACTGAGGGAAGGAGGGAAAGAAAGATTGAGAGATAAATCGAGATGGAGGAAGAGAGAGATAGAGAGAGATAGAGAGAGAGAGAGAGGGGGAGGGAGGGAGGGGGAAAAAAAGTAGAAGAAGAACTCATTGTTATGCTTTCTAGAAGCTCAGACTCATTGCGTTTAGCTATTTTGTGAACATTCATTAAATTGCCATTCTTTGCTCTGTGGCAGAGAAGCAACCGCTCCCAAGACAAAACAATGAAAATTACACAAATTAATGAATACATTAATATATCCGGCATGATAATTCTCATCATCAAAACCAACAGTGTGCAGTGTTTATTGTGTGTAATTATCAGCCGATTCTCCCTACTTCGATTGGCCCTCGGAGAAGGTTTGCTTGCCTCCTGTCACGTGCATCGGTTTCAGAGGACTGATGTGGACGCGCCTCAGCAGCCCTAATGAATAGGGCTTCTGGGGCGCACGGTGCATGGTGCATGGCCTTGCGCATGACATTTGCAAACTGTGCACACACACAGACACACAAACACACACACACACACAAAAGAAACTGCACAAATTCAACAAAAATGTATATAAAAAAACACATATGAAAGCGCTAGGCTTTGGCCTGCCATGTAAGACATTCGCACACAGCAAAATACTGTTTATCCACCTGGGCTCCGCAGGGAACTCGTCGGCCCCTGAACATTGTTATGAAAGTGCTATAAAATGCAGCAAAAAAGACAAGATGTGAAATGATAGGAAAAAATAAT
>JACYXH010000142.1:880000-897500 GCA_026745465.1 Lota lota
ACATTTATACAGAGAGGGGAGAGTGTGGAGTAATGCAATAAAGTGTGAGCGTCTGAGGGAAAACAGAGACAGGGAATAGGCTTTATTTGGTTGTTTTATCATCAGGCTGTCTCAAACTCAAATGCAGCTGCTGTGTACAAGCCACGAGCAGTTAAAGGGAAATAAGAGGCAGGCCACTTCTTCATATTTCTCGTATATGTGGATATCGCACTTCCGAGAGATGAATGAGGTTACCGCTGCAGGTCTATTTACAGAAGTACATGCATGGCCTTATTTCAGCCAAACATCCGCTGGGGCAAATGGTAAAAGTGGGGGCTTTGCGTGTATGTATGCAACGTGTGTAAGCATGCTTGTGTGTGTGCCTGTGAGAATTTGAACAGGTGAGTAATAGCTTGACTGATGGAAGAGGGGTACCGACTGCTTTGTTATTTAGTGATCACAATGCAATCATATATTCATCTATTCTGTTTATACGTTTGAGTGTGTGTGTGTGTGTGTGTGTGTGTGTGTGTGTGTGTGTGTGTGTGTGTGTGTGTGTGTGTGTGTGAGTGTTTGTGCATGTGAGTGTGAGCGTGTGCCTGTGAGTGAGTAAGTGAGTGAGTGAGTGAGTGAGATTGTGTGTGTGTGTATGTGTAAGTGAGTGAGCGATTGTGTGTGTGAGTTAGTGTGTTTGCTTGTGCTTTGCATTCTCAACTCTTATTTTCCCGCCTCTCAGAATGGTGTGTTCTGTGTAAAGCGGGACTTTCAGAGTAATTAATTGGATATGTTTGTAATTTGGGGGCGAGACCCAGAGAAAAGGGGAGAGACACGAGTGCTTCTCTTTGTTTTGTTTGTTTCCACAATCAACAGAGTGGGAAAAATATAAACTGATTATGAACAATGGCAATTACTTTGGCATTACACCCACTCTCTATTCACACAGGGATAATTCCTCATTTGGCTTGTGTGACAGCCTGGGTGTGAGGTGGAGAGAACATGATGTACCTGTACCCATACAAACCCGCACACATGTTTTACAAAGGGTGAAACTAGCGTCCCCACAGTATAACACACACACAAAGTTTCTGATGGCCTAGAAGGAAGGTCGAAGGTCATTAAACCGTCATGGATCATTTCTTCAAGCACTTTGTAACTTTGTGTGCTTTATAAATAAAATGTTACCTACTTACTTAACATAACTATACTATTCTAAGCGATTGTCAGCTAACATTTTGTCCAGAATACCAACAGATTTCGTCAACACAACCTCATGTAGAAGTTCCCTTTTACGGAATTTATATTTTTGAGATAACAGCGTCCGGTGGTGTATTTAATATATTCCGATTATTCAACAAAATACCAGTGATGCTTCTGTCAATAGTTACCGTCTGATGGAGGAGCGCCACATGGTTTTATCAATCTGCTCCACTGTGTCCTCGCGCCAGCCAGGAATACATGTTTACCAGTTGGCAGACTCATTTGGCTTGTTCAGTTTGCATGTGCCCAGGTGTGTGTGTGTGTGTGTGTGTGTGAGAGAGACAGTGTTTGTTGGTGAGGGCATTAAAGTGTGAGATTGACAATCTGTCTGATCAGTGATATTATTTATGCAGTGGTGTTATCCAGGGGAACCACAAACATGCACTTTTAAACACAAACATGAATGCGCACACACACACACACACACACACAGGGAGTTGAAGGGCTTTGCACAATAGGATGTAGAAATGTTGTTTGTTATAGGATGACATTTAACCATCGCAACCAAATCACAATGACAAGAGTGTTTTAAATGGACATTTTTACTGCACCTACAAACGCTTAACAAGTAGCGTCCTACTCTAACGTCCACTCACAACACATGCTTTGCCTTCTGTTGTGCTGCTGCCCACCATCCTATACCAAGGAAGTTTATACCATCTAATGTTGTGGAAAAGAAGGCAGAGACAAGGATTTCCAGACCGTTCTCACTTCATCCTAGTCTCATGTTAAGGCAAAGAGAAACAGGAGTCTGGAAATACAAATTGGATTTTAGTAAGAGTTTTCTCTGACAAGAACCTTCCGGAAACTGCAGCAGTTGATCCTAGATCCCTTCGGATCTCTCTCTCTCTCCCCCTATCTCCCTCCTCTCTCTCCCTCTCTCTCTCTCCCTCTCCCTCTCTCTCTCTCTCCACCTCCCTCTGTTACATCGGCTCGCCTCACCCCTCGTTACCATGGCAACAGGAGATGTTGCCGCATGGTGAGGACAACAGGAACGCTAGAGACGAGCCAAAGGAAGAGTTAGAGAGAGAGCGAGTAAGAGAGATAGAGAAAGAGAGAGAGAGAGAGAACCGGTGAGATAAAGAGGGAGGAGAGAAAGAGAGAATGAGATAAGGAGAGCAAGAGATATGCAGAGAAAAAAGAGGGAAAGAGAAAGGTAGAGAGAGAGAGAGAGAGAGAGAGAGAGAGAGAGAGAGAGAGAGAGAGAGAGAGAGAGAGAGAGAGAGAGAGGGCACAGAGTACACCTGCAGTCCCCCAGCGGACAGAAAGCCAGAGGGAACAGACTAGCAGAGATGAGAGAGAGGGGAGAGTACATCTCTCTCTCTCTCTCTCTCTCTCTCTCTCTCTCTCCTCATCCCCCTGCCATTTGACAGAACAACATCCTTTGCCATCAGCATGACCCTGTTTACCCCCCCTCCCTCTCCAATTCTCCCTCATACTTTATTTTTATTTATTTTTTTGCTCGCACTCCTTCTTTATTTTCCTCACCTCATTCCAACCCCTACACTACTCACTATTCTCAGCACATGGAACATCTCCCTCTTTCCCGACTTTCACTTCCGCTCTGTATGTACTGTTTTTCCTTCCAAGTCATTTAGTAATGAGAGCGTTTTGTTAAGTGTTACCCTTGGCACAACGGTGATTAAAACCAAAATGTCCATTCTGCTGATGTGAAGAAAGCCGCCTTCGCAGTCTTTTGTTTGTCTTTTGTTTGTCAAGAGCAACAGAAGTCAACAGCAACACACCCTTATTTTAATTGAAATTTCACATGCAGGCAAATAATAATGGCCCTGGTGTTTCTATGGCAAACAAATAGACCTGGTAGCCATGTACTAAATGTTGAATATATTAACTTCTCCATTTAGTATTTTGCTTAATTAAAACTAGTAGGCTAAGATGAATATACCATTGTGTATATTCAATATCTATAGTCTATAGTCTGGCTGTGTATTCTCTACAGAGCTTCTATGGACACATCAAAAGTAAACACACCATATAACCAGATAAGACACTGTTGTCATTTCAAATACAGTATAATGTCTCTCTATGAAAAGAACGCTACACTGCAGGTGATGTAATAACCATGCGTGTCTTTAAAGGGCAGATGAGAGTTATAAAAGTGTATATATATGTATGTGTGTCTGTGAGAGGTATATGTAGAGGCAGCTCTGTCACTTTGATGTCACCATCTGACCTGCAAACCGGGAGTTCCATCAGAGTGATAAAGATGCTCATAAAGAGATTTATATTGGCTGGCTGGTGCACCTCGGAAAGATTACTATCAGCTACATATAGGAGAGGGGATAAACCCATGCACGCACACACACACACGACACACCTCCCCCATCATGTACCTAAACCGATTTAATCTCTCATATCCATGTATATTACCCAAACCCTGTGTTGATACCACTAATCTAACGTGACGATGGGGGGAGGGGAAGGGGGAGCGAGATAACATACATTAAGTGGGAATGGGATACGCTGGTGAGGGAGATGTGATCAGATCACAGCCATTCCGGATCGGATTCAAACACGGGATCAATCTCTCATTGAAACACTCTCTGGTGCCGTCTGTGTGGACGACGGCTGATCATCATAATGTCAGCTAAAGTTTCCTCTCAATGACCACCTAACGCAATTAACACCATCCGGTTTCTCATACGGACAAGGTATCTACGCTGTTAGGTGTGTGTGTGTGTGTGTGTGTGTGTGTGTGTGTGTGTGTGTGTGTGTGAGTGTGCTACGGAAATGTAGGGATGTTTCAAATATGTGTGTGTGTGTGTGTGTGTTTTTGTGTGTGTCTGCCTATGTGTGCATTTGCTACTGAATGTTAATCTGTTTGAGATCTATGTGTAACATGTGTTTAAAGGCGATCTGTCTATCTATATATATATATATATCTGTCAGTTGCCAGTTTATATTGTTTGAGTGTGTGTGTGTGTGTGTGTGTGTGTGTGTGTGTGTGTGTGTGTGTGTGTGTGTGTGTGTGTATATATTGCTTCAATGAACAATGATCCAGACAGAACGCATTACACCGGGAGGAACCACAACTGGTTACCACAGAGAACATATTGTGCCATTGCGACCACAATAACGTGGGCTGCACAAAAACAATTCCACTGCAATATACTCCAATGCCACAAGGTTATCAGCGCATTACCAATAAAGCGTATCTTCTTTCATCAACGGTCGGAAACTAGCCCTTTCATATCGTCTGGTCTATAACTGGAATTGCCGGTGCGAAGGAGAGACGCATGTGATGTCATAACGCTCCTAATCTGGGATCCAGCAGTCCTACCATGCTAAGGCAGAATTTGTGGGGAGAGACGGCACAGAGCCTGGGCCAAAGACCAGAAACGGAAAGGGACAGAGTTACGCCTTGTTTACTGTTTCGTTATAGACATGTTTCTACAAAAGAGAATTCTGTGTTGATTTGAAACCTTTGCAGACCCGCACTTAAGGATCCCTGCCTCCAGCAACCAGATTGGTCATAAACAAATATAAAGCGAAAGAAAGTGAAATGCCCCGTTCACCCAGATTTGAGCATGTCTGCCATCAGACTTTAGATTTGTAATCTAAAGTCTGATTTGTGCTACTACGACACTCCTTACATATGGATCTGGCTTGACTGTTATCAAATAAACTGGAAACAGTTTTTCTCTCACTCAAAGTCTGCAGTAAACACAGTCCACTCCATAGGCCGGCAGCCTGGGACGTGTCTTGTGAGATTATGACGGTGTTTTTCTGTGACACATTGATGATGTTAACAGAACACCAGGAAGGGAGAAAGATGGGACGGTGTGGTTTAAGGGTGTGTGCTTGGCAAGGCCAAATGTGTGGCAGGTATAATGTCACTTACATTAACGCACATTTGATCTATGATACAGCATTTTTTTCCTTTTTCTTTCTCATTCTTTGTTCACTGGATGACATTTTCATGGCGGGGAGGGGGTGGGGGTATTTCTGGGGACGTTCGGTTGCTCAGGAACACACACTGGACACAAATCTGTGACGGTGTGGCAGGAGGGAGGGGGAGATTTTTTCCCACGTTGAACCGTGGAACTTGACATGCCAGTCAAATCTCTGGATGTGTGTGTGTGTGTATGTGTGTGTGTGTGTGTGTGTGTGTGTGTGTGGTATTATAAGGACATTGGGTTTGCTCGGGAACACACACATATACACAGAATCCAAATGTAATGGTTAGTCAGTATGTATGGTTAAACAATTGCAAAAAAGTCCCCACAACAACAACAACGACAACCACCAACAACCTACGAAACATGATGTGAGACATGATCTATGGCTCTCTGGATGGATGGGAGTGGGTGGGGGAATGAACTGGGGATGGTCAAATGAATTTAGATTAAAAGAGGAAAAGAGATAAAGAAGGTGGGAGGGATAGAGAAGAAGCAAGAGAGAGAGGGGGAGAGAGGTAGAGAAAGCTAAAGAGGTAGAGAAAGTTAAAGAGAGAGAGAAAGAGTGAGAGAGAGATATTGAATGAAGGGAAATCGACAGAAAGAGCGAGAGAGAAAGAGAGAGAAAAAGAGAGAAAGAGAGAAAGTCAGGGATATGGGAACGAAGGAACGGCCGGAACAAAGCCTTTTCAATCATCGTCCACTCCTCCATTGTCCCCACTTGCTATTCAATTAGGCCATGCCGTAATGCAGTAATAAGGTTGTTATTTTGGAAGCGAAATGGCGGAGAGGCTCTTTACGACTGAATGCAGACACTGAGTAAACCTAATGAAGAGAGGCGGGGGGGACGGAGATAGATGGAGAGATGATACTGACTCATCAATTCATTAGTGGTCTCCATTAGTGTCAACCTGCGGCACTGAAAAACACAAGACAACACGAACGCAACCTTTTGGAGGGGAAAAAACGTAAAAAGAAATTAAACAACAATGCCTTTGTAGTGCTTATTGTTTTCATTTGGATCGCGCCGCGATCACCTCTGGGAAATTCAGTCAAGTAGCAGGAAATAAGAATTGCCCGTGTCTACAAAAACACATTTAAACATTCATGTGAAAACATGTACACACAGAGACTTTAATTAGGATATTTAATACACGTGGAAACGTGTCTTTGCTACTTATTTCTAAGCAGAGAGCGATCAGACATTCCAGCTCCCATGCCCTTATCCCCAATGTTTATTATCCACAGGAATATTGCAGAGAGAAATATAGAGCGTATCCATAGAAAATATGCCCTTTCAGTTATTGTAATCATTTTGGCTGTGGAGAAACACATAGAGATCTTTTGTATGTAAATGTGCAGCACTTTAAGATGACACTCGCTCACTCAAACACACATTACGCAAAGCTTGCTCGCCCACACCAACCGAGACCGAGAGAGACTCCTCAATTAATCTCTCTTTAAAGTTTGCCTCCAACCCAGCACTGCCACTCTTCTCCTTCCCGCTCACTCTCTCAAAAATAAAGAGTGTGAAACAGAGAGCAAGAGACAAGAGAGAAAAGAGGTAGATAATGCCAGAGAGAGAACTGTTTCACTGCTATGGATAACGCACAGTTAAGGAAATATAGGGGACATATAATGAGTCTGTTTAATAATGCATTAAAATTATGCCAGACAGGCAAAGAGGGAGTAGTATAATTATTGATGGGAAAATAAACTGATGAGGGGATATACAAGCTTAGTCAGACTGAGAGAGAGAGAGAGAGAGAGAGAGAGAGAGAGAGAGAGAGAGAGAGAGAGAGAGAGAGAGAGAGAGAGAGAGAGAGTGAGAGTGAGAGAGGGAGAGGGACAGCAAGAGACAGAGAGAGACAGAGAGAGACAGAGAGAGAGAGAGACGGAGAGAAAAAGTGATAGAGGGGGGTAATAAAAGGGACACAATTCAAATAGAAGCAAATTGCCGGGGCGGAAATCTCTGCATTGCAGCAGCAGTGTTGTTTTCTGAAGCAAAGTGTAAAATAGAGATAGAAAGACGGAGAAAATGGAGAGGATAGGGGCGCATGTTTACTCTTCTGTTGAGACCCCCCTCTCCCCTCCCCCACACACACACACCCCCTCGTGTGTCTGACAGCCCAATGGATGATTTATAGCTTGCATTGTCTAACTGTGTAATTGGCCGCCATTTTGGTTCCCAGTGTGGGGCAATGAGAGAAGGCGGGGCGGGGGAGGGGTGGAGGGGTGGAGGGGAGGAGACACCTCAGAGCCCCAAAGCAGGTTGAGAACGAAAGAACGAAAGAGAGAGAGAGAGAGAATCTTAAAAAGAACGAGAAAGAAAGAACAAAATAAACAAAATAAAACAAATGAAAATGAAGGAACGGAAGAACGAAAACGTGAAAAGGGTGAAAAAGCAAAATACCAAAAGAAAGAAAGCATAAATCAAAAACACAAACCATCATTTTAAAAACAGATACCGTATATAATCAACTTAAAAAACGAAAACCAAGATTGAACTTCCAAACCTAGTATCAGCTAAACAATTATGCGGATTAAGATTGGAAGCCCGATTGACACCCTTAGGCACAATTACTAGTATTGATTTTTTTCTAAAACCTTGCAGAGTTTTCACCCATCGTGGATGTGATGAAGAGTGTTGACCTAATGGGTGACTAATACCCAATCAACATTCCAGTGACATACCCCAGACCTTGACTGTGTCTAATTCCTGAGATCACCGCTGCTGCACACCACAAAGACTGCTAATCAGAGAACCATCTGTTTCTCTATGCTGGTGGATATCGGAAAAAGGTAGGTGATGCCATCTTACACGTGTGTGTCATTGTGTGTGTGTCCAGGTACATTTCCGAAAAATGTCCCCGATCTGTTTATGTTAGCATGTTAGGCTTCTTAATGTGATACCTAGCATGAGTTCATCGTGTTTTAGCCGTTTTGTCGTCAGCGCGCAATTCACAGCCAGATGAGCAATGAACGACGGTCATGTAAAATGTGCCGGTGAGCGGTCATGTTTAAAGTAATTTAGGGAATCTGTTTGAGTTCGGCTCTGATCTGCATAATGTGTGTAAATATTGATCGCTGAGTGGCCTGGGTCTTTAACTGCTCTACTCTTTGAGAAGGGCATCAAAGTGCTGTCTGTGACTTTAATCTTTGCATCCTGGACCTGGATCAGTGTAAACATACAGACACACACACACACACACACACACACACACACACACACACACACACACACACACATATATATATATATACACACACATATATACAGTATATATATATATACTATAAAGTATATATATATATACTGTATGTATATATACAGCAAGGAATCGCAGGAACACATACACAACTATACTGTCATCCACAAAGAAACCTTTTTTACTTTGTTATAACTTTTGTTCTCTTCCATAATAATCTCTCCCTTTAATTCCCACAACAGATGGATGTGTGGATCCATCTTACATCTGATGGGTCAGATGTAGTAACAGAGATATCGTCAGAATCCTTCATGGGATCTGGAACAAAACAGAAAACATCTATCTGTCCCTAGACAAGGATGCCAACACAACATGACATTGCTCTTGTACATCGCTGGCATACTCCAGTGGAGAGTTTGGAGGCCAGATGACTGGTAGGTTGAAAGAGAGACGAAATTGGAGGCAGCAGGGTTAGACGTAAGGGAGCCAGAGACCAAAGCAGGACCACAACAAAACACAGCAGTGAAACAAATGGAATGGAGGAGAATGCAAGCAAATAAAGAATAAAACTTCTTTATTTACAAAGACGGACACTAATATATCAACGCACAGTCCAAACAAATGTGTCTTAAGAGAAAACAGACTGCTTTGAGGTTAAGGAGAGTTATGGGACTTTTGAGCAAAAATGAATATAAAAAAACATCAGTAAAAGGCAGGAAAAAAATGGTTGAAGGAGATGCAACACTTCAGAGTGAGTTGTAAACCAAAACTGTGGCAGATTTGGCACAGACAGACACACAAGCCAGACAGCGTAAACATCCCCGGGATACTCTGTTTACCCCTCAACCTCTTTCACCACGGATGTAATCCACCTACCCTCCCCTCCACCTCACCTCACCTCCCAGCCGTATAGACACGCTGATTTCCACACCCGTGATGGATCTTGCATCAGTGCCGTCTCACTTTGATGACATCACAGACATTCCCACTTTGTGAAACGCAATAGGTTTACTGCGCATCAAAGGACACTTTCTTGAAATATATATATTTATAAAAAGAGAGTTTCTCAAACCCCAGAAGTAGGAAGGAAATATTGAGGTGCATTATGGGTAAAGCTAGCTAGGCAACATTGAGGTGCATTATGGGTAAAGCGAGGTAGTTAGTGAATCATCGTGTGACCTCTTCTTGACCGTTAACAGGCTGTAGAAATATATGTATGAAGCGTAATTAGGATGTGACGGCAAACCATTAAGTTACTTTCACTGTAATCATACAATTTAGCAGTGAGAATTGAGGTCTGATTGTAATCGAGAAAAAAGTGTATAGTGGTGTAGTGTTGAACTGTGTTGCAGGAGAGACTAGAGTAAAGGTTTCTGCAGGGAGCAGGTGTGGTTGAATATTCATGGGTGACGCGTTCCTACTGCCATTGTGTGAGTAACTGAGACTGTGTGTGTGTGTGTGTGTGTGTGTGCGTTTGTGTGTGTGTTCGTGTGTGTGTGTGGGGGCGACTATGTCCTAACCTAGGTGAAAAGCTTGGCATCACCCAGGAGACGAAGCAGACAAAGGAGAGCGAGGGTGAACACAAGACAATGGCAGCCAACTGCCGGGCCGGGCATACTATACTGAGCACTTGTTGTGTACAGGGACTCACAGCCAATCAGCTGCCGGCTTTAGAGGCAACAGGAAGGCACCGCTGATTAAGGGCGTCCTGTTGCATTATGTTGGGTGTAAGTCAGTATACAAAACACACACACACGCCCACAAAAAGAAAGTGTGAGTGACTAATTGAGCCGAGTACACACACACACACAAATTGTGTTTCGCAGTAAAAACACAAGGGTTAAACACACTTTTGCAGCCTGTCCGAGGTTTATTGCCATAGCAACACAGTTCAACAGCTGGGTTGCATAAAAAACTGGTATAAACAGGGATATGTAGTTTCCTGCCTTATATATGGACTCATTCTCATTACTCTTAAGTCTACACCACCGGGTGAGGGAGCGGGGTAAACATGTAAACAGTACATGGAGAAATCAGAGTTTTTTTGTTTTGTTTTTAAAGAGAAGGACATTGGGATTTTAAATCTAAATAGCCACACATGGAAAGCATGTTTTTCTATGTGTGTGTGTGTGTGTGTGTGTGTATGCATGCATTCGTATGTATGTGTGGATCAGGAGTGTAGGAAGTGGTTTAATACTATTGATTGATTGAAAGTGTGTGTGTGTGTGTGTGTGTCAGTGTGAGTGAGTGAGTGAGTGAGTGAGTGATAGAGAGAGAGAGAGAGAGAGAGAGAGAGAGAGAGAGAGAGAGAGAGAGAGAGAGAAGAGAAATGTATCAATGATTGTGTAGGCTTGTTTTCCACCAATATGTCCAGATGGCGTGTTTATGAGTTTTCTTCTTCATCGATTTGCAAAAAGGATAATACCTATATTCATATTTCGTGAACTGTATAATCTTGTAAATAGGTTGCAAACACACAAAAATTTACATTTAAATGATAAATTACTACAGCAATATGTCACATGCCAGGTGAATTACAAATCTGTGATCTGTGATGTCATCCCCCTGGGACTGCCCTGCAACCAAGGGCTGACGGAGCAGCAGTGTGCGTGTGTGTGTGTGTGTGTGTGTATAGCGTGTGTGTGTGTGTTTCTGTGTGTGCGAGTGTGTGTGTGTGTATGTTTGTGTGTGTATGTGTGTGTGTGTGTGTGTGACCCTGCAATGTATCTTCCTGTCTGTCAGGATTGTGACAGCAGAGAGAGTGAGAGAAAAAGAGTGAGTGTGAGAGAGAGAAGAAGAGAGAGAAAGACGATGAATCAGCAAGCAACCAAATACCCTCAATGAATTCCAATCAAGAGAAAAATGCTGTTTCATAATAAATATTTAATGCTGTACAAAAACCTGACACAGTTCTAGACGTTAATATTGACGTCTTTGAAAACTTCTTGTACGTCAAGTACTCTTGTACTTGATGAAATGTTTCAACAACTTATTGTTTCTTATCACAGTTTTCGGCAGAACCCCTGAGCTTTGGTCTCCTCCTACCAGGAGAGTGACGTTTTTGCTTTAATTAAACCAAACTTGGCTCTTCATCACACACAATCACACACACACACCTAATCACCCACGCAAACACACATGCACACGAACATACACACACTCTCCTGCAGGTAAGGAGTGATCAGCCCATGATGCCAGGCTGAGGAGCGCCTCTCTCTCTCTCGCTCTCTCTCTCTCTCTCTCTCTGTCTCCTCCCCCTACCATGCATCTCATTAGCATGTATTACAGTGTCCTGAGAGTGGATGTGTGTGTGTTTGTGTATGTGTGAGTGTGTGTGTTTATGGCCGTGCATATGTGTGTGTGTGTGTGTGTGTGTGTGTGTAGAAAAGAGAGAGGGAAGCAGCGGCAGGGCAGATGGATATATAAATGAAGAGAGCCGGAGGGAGGTGCTTTACCTCCATCAGTGGATGTGCTGTAAATGTAGGAAGTAGATGTGTAAAGCAATGTTCTGTCTGGGTGTAAAATGTTCCCATTAAGGACAGTGGAAGTCGCGGGAGCAGCTGCAAACCCCTTTTCCTTGTACACCTAACGATGTACAGAACGAACGGTTTCTTATGTGACCTCACTCTGGAAGTGGGGAGGAGGAGGAGGAGAAGGAGGAGAAGGAAAGGGAGGAGGAGGAGTATGAAATGGTGAAGAAGAAGGGCAAACAAGAGGTAAAACAGATCCTAACTTAGTCGATACAAATAAACACAACTGAGCCCAAATAGATTGATCCATGAGATAAAGGTCCTGGTGTCATTCCACATCTATCTGTCCATCCATCTATCATTTTACAGTCCCCTGCTTTCTCTGTCTCTCTTCCTGACACTTTAAGGGCCCCTCATCTCCTTGCAGCTATTTCCGTCTCAACTACAAAAAATTGAAAAAACGAATCGTAAAATTTAATAATTCTCGTTAACATCTTCACCCCTGCCTACCCCATCCAACCCCACCCCTCCTGCCTACGATAGGAGGGAGAAACGCTAGTGAGTCCAAAAACTTTATTTTCTTCTTATTTTAATTTGGACGATCAGACGATACGAAGATAAAAAGGACTGCTTATGCTAATGCATGTGAGTCCTTATCCTCCCTGCACTGGGCTGCTTGCGTTCAGACATAATTAATCGCATGCTGTGTGAATGATTAAAACAGGGCATTCATTTGCTTACAATACCTGCCAGGCAACGTAAACAACAGAGCGCTATAGCAATAGCTAAGCTAAGCACAATTCAATAGCTGCTGCAATGCTGCCTTTAAATATCGATAACACATTACACACAGCATCAATACAAGCACTGCCAAAAGGGTGAACCATTTGAAAAGGCTCAAAGTGAGTTAATTACCTGTCTAATTACCTCCGCTAAGTATTTTTAGAGGATATTAAGTAGGAAGCAAAGTTGAGTGGCAATTGAGACAAATGTGACAAAAACAAGGTAGCGGTAGTAGATAACTGAAAAACAGGAAGAAAATGAGGACTACCGTTATTAAGCAAACTCCCTACTATGGGTGCGAGAGAGCGTTTCCCTGTGCAATGCCACCGATTCAACTATGTCATCGCACGCCGATGCACTTTCACCGGCCTCGAAAATATAGTCAGTCACACCCGTCACCATCGCGATACTACAAGTGGAGCGAGTGCCCATCACACAAAGAGTCATTGGAAAATGCATTTACATAACCCTGAGCAAAATAAGTGTGTGTGTGTGTGTGTGTGTGTGTGTGTGTGTGTGTGTGTGTGTGTGTGTGTGTGTGTGTGTGTGTGTGTGTGTGTGTGTGTGTGTGTTTGGGTGGGTGTTGGTGTGCACTACCACATTGTGTGTTTTTTTCGCTCCCGGGTCCCAAGGCTGGGAGGCTTATGAATATTTCAACATTACCAACATGTGAAACTGTGCGGGATGACAACTAGCCGGGCGACATCATCACAAGCCAATCAGTTTGTGACGACAACGCCCCGTGAGAACTCATAAAAAAAACTGCTATTAGAGCAGAGGGACGGCAGTTACTCATTATAAACAAGGTTATGGGGGCTGTTTCGGAGCTGAGCCACACTTTTAATGGCTATAGTGTGATCTGCTGTGTGTGTGTGTGTGTGTGTGTGTGTGTGTGTGTGCGTGTGTGTGTGTGCATGTGTGTGTTTGCATGTGTGTGTGTGTGTGTGTGCATGTGTGTGCTGTGTGTGTGTGTGTGCGTGTATATGTGTGTGTGTGTGTGTGTTCAACAAAAATAAAATATGTGTGTGTGTGTGTGTGTGTGTGTGTGTGTGTGTGTGTGTGGGGTGGGGTGGGGGGGGGGGGGGGGGGTGGGGAGGGTCACAGATGTCCAGTATTTTTGATTGGTGTTCCTGTTCAGAGATCTTGGCATTGCGCGGTACCCATGTGCACTATTTAACATGCACGCACACACACACACACACACACAGATACACACATCATGAAATGACATTTGCTCCGCAACACACACTGCCATAACGAACATGCATATTTTATAAATGCAATCACACTCCAAGTAAATCTTCTTAGTCATGTAAGTGTGCGCACAGCAGCCGTGCACACGGGCAACAAATGAACATAAAAACAAACATTTGCATATGCACATATTACACACACCACAGCACACATTCACCCACACACACACACACACACACACACACACACACACACACAAATGGTGTCGGGCTGCGACTGTAATGCCTCCAGACAACGTTATGGGGCATCTCTGAGGAATTGAGTGTTTGATGGTAAACACTGCTGACAATGTATTGAAATATCCACCACAAGCCGTACCCTGGAGGGGTTTGTGTGTGTGTGTGTGTGGGGGGGGGGGGGGGGAAGTATAGGGTGACATGGCTCTTATTTTCATAGTCGAGTGCCACTGAATCAATATGATCTACAGACAAATTCTCCCGGGACGGTAACACACAGATATACACACACACACATCATATGTTCTCTATCCAAGAAGGATGGGCTGTGAATTTGATTGATTTATTTAATGCCATCATCACACTGCCACTGTATGCCCGCTCTCAAAACTGCTCATGTGTGGAGGTGATAAAATGATAGTCTCTGCAGATGCACATAGAGAAAGAGAAAGAGAAAGAGAAAGAGAGAGAGAGAGAGAGAGAGAGAGAGAGAGAGAGAGAGAGAGAGAGAGAGACACACACACTACATTACGTTACTGTAGTTTAGCTACTGGTTGGTAATCAGGTTACTGTAGTTTACCTACTGGTTGGTAACCAGGTTGCTGTAGTTTAGCTACTTGTTGGTAACCAGGTTGCTGTAGTTTAGCTACTTGTTGGTAACCAGTTTACTGTAGTTTAATTACTGGTTGGTAACTAGGTTACGGTGACCGCCAGATGCATGCAGCAGGGACAGGCTTAATCCACGAGCAATAGCACATCCTGACTATGACTCACACACTAACACACACACACACACACACACACACACACACACACACACACATGCAAATACAGAAGTCTGCATCAGATGTGACCCCACGTTCACCTTTACTATCTTGTGATCAGACAGCCACTGACTCACAACCTCTAAATAGCAGCCAACATGCAGGCACGCATACTGCACCGCCTTCTGGCCTTCCACAACAAACCATAATAATCATGTTTATTCAAGCCGTGCTTCTTATACTGTTGCTGTGCTGTTTCTGTAGCACGTGAATCACTGACAGACTGACAGACAGAGACAGATGGATAGGGAGAGAGAGAGAGAGAGCCCAAGAAGATGATACACATCAATACAGTGCTTTAAAACATCAAATGACATACCTGTTGATTGAGCAGAGTGATTTCCATCGACGGATCAAAATGGGGGGCATCGCGGGGCCAAGGGAGAGAGGGAGAGAGAGAACAACATCACAAGTAACAATTAGAACGGCGTTTAACTGGAAACAACAATAATTTTGTAAACAACAATGATCTACTGTAGGAGCACCAGGAGGCTGGAGTGGCAAAACGGCAAAATACACTACTATTCACTTATAATGCCTCAGTTGTTGTTATTGTGTGTGTGTGTGTGTGTGTGTGTGTGTGTGTGTGTGTGTGTTTGTGTATATGTGTGTAGGAAAAAACTAACTCTAAAACACAAAAGAAAGGCACCCACAGGCAGAAATAATGAAGAACATAAATATAATAATTTTCCACTCTGCGGCTCCTGATTTTAATTCCTCTCTTCTGTTTCAGGGGGGGGGGGGGGGGGGCATTGAGAAGTGTCACCCCTGCCTCCATGCACCCTGCTGGGACAGTCAGAGTCTGACGTGGGCCTAGCCGGAGCTGCGGCGATGCGCTCCGCCGAGACGTGACGAGGCGACCGCAGCAGACTGAAGTTCACAACATGTGACTCATTAATCAACACTTTCCCCCCAGGGAGGAGAAACGGCTGGACGCTAGCATGTGGAGTGTGTGTGTGTGTGTGTGTGTGTGTTGTGTGTTTGTGTGTTTGTGTGTCTGACTGTGTGCACTCAAATATATCATGCACTGTAATGAAGAGCATAGGGAACTAAATGAGTCAGAATAGGGGTTATAATATAGTAATACGTTGAGAAAAGAAAGAAAGAAATGTTTTTGGGGTGGGCGATTTACATCCCCTTCACATTCTCATCACTAGCGTTTATTCATCTATGGTGGCTGTGAACGAGGTCCCAGAATGGCCTCAGAAGGGCTATTTACTACTACGCTGTTGTTATGTAGTGATGTAATCACCACAGGTGGAGCACAAACCTGCTCTGGGTTGAGTAAGTAGAGTGAGAAAAGCTTGAAACACCCAAGTCTAGTCAATTGTTTTTATACTATAGCTGTTAATCAGTTTCAGTTTTAACAGGGCTTCACAGGCCACACTATTTGACCCCCACTAAGATCTAACACCTCTAACGGGTAAGGAAAACAGTTCATTAATGATTAAGGAAGAAACCTTGAGAAGGAATGCCGAAAGAGGGATCCCTCCTTAGTCTCCTCAAGGGGCAGCTAGAATGGCAGCATAGTCAAGGGAAGTCTTTTATAATAGGCCTTGACGTAGCGAGATCTCACACCAAGTATCCACCATCACTTAGTTTTGACAGCCTACTTCACACAAGCCAAAGAGTCGTTTCTTCCGGTCAATCGACTGGCAGTGGCACGCAAGTCACTCGACCAAGTGTTTCTTTTCCCATCGGTTCACATTCGCTTCAACGCATCAACCCCCCCCCACCCCCCCATAGGTTCACAAGCCCTTGCTAAGTGCTTGTAGAGCATTAATAGAAAGTATGTCATATGACCCAGCGAGCTCACCTCCCGAGACAGACGTGTGGAGTTGGTGACTTGTATCTGCCACTAAAAGGAAATCACTGTACGGAGAGGTACAGGAGAGAGACACGCGCAGACACACAATGCTGTGGTTCCCCTGCAACTACCTCCTGCACACATTCTTAATGGAAGACCTAAAGTACATGTGTGTGTGTGTGTGTGTGTGTGTGTGTGTGTGTGTGTGTGTGTGTGTGTGTGTGTGTGTGTGTGGGTGCATGTGTGTGTGCGTATGCATGTGTGTGGGGGTAGGATGCGGTGACAAAAAGGTTTTAGCACATGCTCCTCGGTCAGTTCTAGAGTGGTGGTGGTGGTGGTGGGGGGGGGGGGGGGGGGGGGGGGGTTAGCTCGAGGCCACAAGCACTAGAGAGTTTTATGTCCAGTATTTGAAAGCCAACGCAGGAGAGCGGCCTCAACCTGACACATTACAGATATTGTCCGATATTTACTTTATATTCGATTTGATCGTTCGTCTATGTCCCTAACACACACATAACATTATCCAACAGCAGCTGGAGGTAAGCCTAGCCAGTCGCTGCAATAGGTTATTTAGAGGTTAAATGTAAACAGCGGTTCGTCCCAGTCCAAACAGTCCTTTGTCTCCTGCTGACAGGAAGTAGTAACTCTTGCCTTTTCAGAGTCGGGGGGGCCTGCGCTCTGAATGTAATCTCTCGGGGCGCTGCCTTGCCTTTAAGCTCCGTCCAAACCACCAGATGGACCCTGTTCTTTTACGGGTGATGAAACGTTTTATTTTTCAGAGTTTTATGTTTTGGGTTGTCCTTTGTCCCCGCCCACACACAACC
>JACYXH010000142.1:905000-920000 GCA_026745465.1 Lota lota
GGGTGTGTATCCATGGAATTGTGTTAGGGATCTTTGGGGATTTTTTGAATCAATAGCGGAGTGTGCCAGACATAAACTAGGCTAGCCTATTAACAAAGATCATCAATCAAAACATATTTGACTCCGCCACCAGTCTATGCAAGCCACCACCGTTGGGAGCTATCCGTCATATCTCATACGGCCAGCTCCTGCTATGTGCATGTGCGTGTGTGTGTGTGTGTGTGTGTGCGCATGTATGTAGTGGGAGGCCCCTGTATTCAGGTGCATTTCTTTATTATACTTTTTTTTTCATTAAGTGGGTGTTGCTTTTATGTGCCGGATAAAGCTAGGAACAATAAGAAGCCATTGCACCATATCAAATGCACACACAAAATCACATACACACAGAGACACAAACATGCCCGGGAGCTGCTATCAGGAGAGGCGCTCTACGCTTATGAGGCCGGGTCCTGGGGGGGCCTTGGAGGTCTGGGGGAGCTGGCATCGGTGGGCTTGCAATCGGATTGACAAATAAAAGGGTGCCAGTTAGCGGTTCGCTTTAGCCTCAGGGAGCGTCCCCTCCACTCTAATTCCACCCTGCATCTCTTTTAAAGGGTGCAAGGGTGTGTTTGTGACCCCCTGTCCTGGTTAATACCCCCTGCTACCGACCCCCCCCCCCACACACACACACACACACACACACACATACACACACACACACACACACACACTACTTCTTCCCCCTGGAGGAGGTGGGTCCTGCTGAAACATGCATGAGTTAAGGGGGGTGAGGGGAGTGCGTGAATGTGTGTGGGGGGGGGGAGGAGGGGGGATGCACGCTAGGCCTGGAGGGTTTCCAAGTGGCGGGTTGTCGATGTGCTAACCGAGACCCCCTCCCCCCCACCATTTTTTTTCTGGGATTTTCTTTGAAGACTTCCCCATCCACCTCGTTCATGTATGCGTACAGCTAGCTAGTACAACTCCACTCCTCCACCCATCTCCACCCTCCTCCCCTTCCTCATCCCTGAGCCAGACATATACTTCTGTACATTATAAATCAAACCCTAACCCCCCCCCCCCCCCCCCCCCCCCCCCCCTTAACCCTTGGGGCATGTTCAAGAAACAGAGCCAGCCTATGTAGTGTAATGAGTGCATTATCCCTACATCGCCCCTACCTCCCCCCTTTCTCCCCCAACCTCCCATACTGAATACTATATGTGCGAGGGAGCTTACATATCAGACGTATCACAGGGAACTCCAAGGGTCTTTATTGCAGCACACGACTGTCGCACGACGCTGCTTAAATAAAACGACAAAATAAAAATGGAAACACTTGAACGAATTTAATGACTGCTGCTTGACTAAAACTACAAAAATATGTGAAACGCTTGTTTGCCCTTTGAGCGATACACCAACACTGGCGTCTCACTCAAAACTCAAACAAATGGTTAGAATTCATCACATCAGTCTTCTCATGACCATCTCATTGTAGGGAGGGTGTGGAAAAGGTACGGAAACATGAGAAGGGGCTTTGGCAGAACACTTTGTGGTGGTGGTGGGGTTGGATAAAGGAGGTGGGGGTAGAGGATATTTAGGCCAATGAATGTTTGATGGGCCCAAATGGTTTGCAGTGTGGCCAAGATGCAAGGGGGGGGGGGGGGGGGGGGGTGGAAGAAGTTAGGCTTCTAATGGAGGAGAAGTGCAGCCGAATATCCACAGCTTAAGCCGCGAGAGACCAGGGAAAACCCAATAGCTGTTGGACTGGGTTCGTCTTGCGTAAATGTTGTTGTGTTACACTGTTCACCTGGGAGGCGCGTAATACGATGTGTCTAGGAAAACAATTTAGCTACAGGTTTAGGATTCACCAGCGAAATGGCGAGTAATATTTCTCATTATGGTCACTTTGGAAGCTAATTTGTTTGCTTCGGTCTCTGATAAACCCATTGCCCCCCCCCCCACCCACCCACCCCCATCCACAATGGACCACTCCGGATCAATATGTTCACATCCTTAATGCGTCCCGTCTGACGCAATCAGTGAGACCACAAATTAGTCTCACTATCAGAGTATTGCAAACGCACACGCAAAACCCTGAAAGAAAACCTCTAAATCATCAAATGTGGCACGAAAGCGGGCAGATGTGGAGTGAAGAAAAATCCAGACAGAGAAGCCAGAGAGGGAACATACAACCATAGGGTTGGTGCAGGTGAGGACGCCCGCCCCCCCACCTCACCCCCCACTCGACAGCACATTAATCATTAACACACAAAAGAGCAAACGTCTGAGGCAAGCAGGGTGTAGAAGCACCCTCTATTCTTTCTTTCCTCTCCATTCTTTCCCTCCCACCTCCTCGGTATTACGGCTAATAAAATAAAACAAAGTGACTGATGTAGATATTTTGTACACACAGACACATTATTCTGAACACCCCATCCTAACCCCACATGCATTATTGCCTTGTCGCTCGTTAAAGAAATAATTGTTCCCCCTTTTAATTGCTCTCTTCATTTCTTTTTTCCTCCTTCCCATCCAAACATTTTATTTTTCCTGCCTACTTGCAATTACGACTCTTTCCTTTTTTTTTTCCAGTCGGCTCGTCTATTGAAAACCTGTCAATTTATCTTCTACTCCACATTCCTTCACCTCCGCCTTCCATGTCCCCTGGCGGCTCCTCCATCGGAGACAATGATGCTTATTGCGTCTTAGAAATCACCGCTGCCTTCCCTTAAGTGTGCCCATTACGCTTACCAGATGCACTTATGGCTTTTTAGGTCCATTGATTGGCACGATCAATGCATCATCTTGGGGAAAGTCTGCAGACACTACATTAGGGAGCCCAGATGCCCGCAGAGCTTCAAGCAGTCATGTGTGCGGCAACGGGAACAGGTTCATTATGTAAATGGTCAATAGTGGATTGGGGTTCAGGTAGGCCGTTAATGATTGCTGCTCTTTTTTATTTGCTGCTTCCGAGAGTGAAAATGTTCCAACTTCACCGCTGTTGCACTTATGATATATATTTCATCACATTATTCCTTCAGTTGGCGCTGAGAAAGACGTTGCAGTGATTCTCATCATAACCACCATCGACCCGGGATTCAACTTGAAAATTCTCGCGATCAGATAAAACAGCTTGCATTTATTTGCATTTAAGTAGTTTTACCCATTCAATAATGTGGCAATGTTGCTAAAATGGCTAATTATAATATTCAATTATCAGCACTCCTCACTCACACCCTCACCGCCATTAGAATTATGATTCTGAAATATTTGCCGAACAATTCCTTCAAATGACAACATCTTCATCACCCTTCGCAATCACCCTTCACAACCATCATCACACAGAGATTCTAATAATATTAATATCAAGTTGTTGTGCATAGATAACCCCCCTGCACACACACTTCACATTCACACACAGCATATACATCCTGCTTATATTGAATGTTCTTCTGCTAGCCGAGCTAATCTAGCGTGGCAGGGTGGCCATTGGCCATCAGCAGGTGATGAGTTGAGTTGAGGCTGGCTGAACAATGGGCAACAGATAAGAGAAATTAATATTGATTGCGTGAGCCTGTTGGACAGATTGTGTCCATTAAGGGCTACATAACTCTGCACAGCCACGGTTAAGAAAAGGAAGATGCCCCATCAAATCTCCAGAGAGACGGAGAGAGTTTTCTTCACCTATGCATCGAGCTCATTGTTCACTCAATATTGAATTAACGTCCCTTCAGTGTTCTTAGCTTTGGGTTTTAGGGTGTTTTTGCTTTTTGAAAGTGTTTTGCTTTGCATAAATTGTGCATTATTCTGGCTTTACACTAGAGAACACTAGAGACATAATAGGTGCTCCAATGTGAATAATAGCAAGTGACTACTGAATACAATATTTGAGTGGATAGATGGATTAGATAATGTTTGATGGCTTCACCTAAAAGTGTCCCAATAATTAGACAAGCCCAATGTGAATGATTAGGTTTACATAAGAAAAGCATTTCATCCATCCATTCATTCCTAAGAATGTTTTTTGTCAGTTGTTGACTTCATTCATTCATCCATTCATCCATGTATCCATGGTTGCATGGCCTTTTTTGGAAGTCAAAGGCTTGTGGGCCTCCGAGCGAACCGCCAGGTTGTGACACTCCCAATAAAACTGCCAATAGGCCAACTCGCACTCATCCAGGGACAGATCCACTTAAAAGACCAGGCCTCACAACACTTCCACTGTCTCCACGGCTTAGATAACAACCCGATATAGATCCGCGTGCCTCTCTTTTGTGTTTTTGCAGGTTTGTGTTTGTGTGGGAGAGGCAAATGAAAGATGTGAACGATGGAGGGAAAAGGAGGGCTAGTGGTAAAGAGAGAGAGAGAGAGTGCGACGGAGAGAGCGAGAGACTGGTAGGAGCCGTAACTGTGGGAGTGTTTTACAAGCTCAAAGCACGGAGCCTTGCTCCTCTAATTCAGCACACACACTGCACTTTCTGCAGATCAATGAACCTCCTGTGTATTACACACACACACACGCATATGCACACACACCCACACACACACACATTAAACATGCACAGACACACACACAAACACACACACACACAATACACCTCCTCTAGTTCTCCCGCTTTCCGTGTATCGTGTGCTTTCTCACTATCACCCTTTCCCCTCCTTCTCTCACTCCATCCCCTCTTCTCGCCATCATTCGATCTCTCCATCCCTTGCTCCCTCTGAAGCCCAGAGCAATTACTCATCCAGACTCAGGAGGAGAACAGAGGGTGGCAGGAGAGAGCTAGAGAGAGAGCGAGAGAGAAAGAAAAAGAGAGAGCTAGAGAGAGTGAGAGCTAGAGAGAAAGAGAGAGAGCTAGAGAGAGTGATAGAGAGAGTGATAGAGAGAGCTACAGAGAGAAATAAATAGAGAGAGTGCTAGAGAGAGAGCGAGAGAGAGAGCGAGAGAGAGAGCTAGCGAGATAGCCAGTGAGAGAGAAAGGGAAAGAGAGAGAGCTAGAGTGAGAGAAAGAGAAAGAGCGATAAAAGAGAGCTAAAGAGAGAGACAGAGGAAAGAGAAAGGGAGAGGGAATAGAAGGGCAGTACAAAGTGAAAACACAGTAGTCAAAGACCAATGGAGAAAAATAAGTTACTGTCCATCCAGAGTGTGTGTGTCTGTGTGTGGTGGGGGGGGGGCATAAAAGACATCTGCAATGTCACGCAACTGCCACACACTGTGAGTGTGTGTGGGTTTGTGTGTGTGGGTGTGTGTTGCAGCATTGTTGTCAGAAGTGAGCCATGTGTGCGTTGATAAACTTGTCAGATATTGGGGTCAGAGGTCAGGTGTGTTTCTGTAGAGCAGCGGTGGGTCACAGCCGTATGACAAGGCATAATTTATCCCCGGGGGGGTTAGTGTGGGTGCTTTAGCTGGGACACATACACATTCTTTTCTGACACAAACACACACACGCACACACACACACACACGCACACACACAGGGCACTTCTGGAAAGCAGACCCAGTCACATGGAGCAGCTGTAGTCCTTTAGTGCAAACACACACACACACACATAACACACACACACTCACACACACGGACACTGCCAACACAGCTGGGTCAAATGTAACTGAAAGGCAACTAAAAGTCAGACACAAAGTAATAAAGGCTGCACAGGAAACAATGAGAAAATATTTTCATTAAAAGAGGGCCTGGAGTGTGTGTGTGTGTGTGTGTGTGTGTGTGTGTGTGTGTGTGTGTGTGTGTGTGTGTGTGTTTGTGTGTTAAAGAGTCATATTTTAATGACCCAATCAAAACTTGTTCCGTATGTTAATTGTATGTAATTGTATATACAGTATAAAATATAATTATATAATAGGATATTTTGTTCTCCTTAACACCTCACCGTTTTTCATGGAAAAGCTATGCACACGATGAAGTGTGCATGTGTGTGTGTTTGTGATTGTTTGTATGTGTAGGCCTGTCATGGATTGAAGATGAGGAGGAGGAGGAGGAGGATAAAGACCCCTCTCCAGTGTGGAGTGTTTTGGCTCCGGCAGAATGTTCTCCTTCCTCAATGACCACCCTCCTCCTATCCTCCCCTTCCTCCTCATTCCTTTACGACAACAGACAAGACACACAAACAGACACACACACATACACACAAACACACAGACAAAAACAATTGCACACACACACACATCCAATCCAAGGTGTGGAGCCAAGTACTGGTGTGTACATGCATGTGCACGTGTACACAAACAGAAACTGTTGGATTGTTTTATTCTTAATGTGGAACACAAGAAAAATAAGGAAAGCATAAAGACAGCATCTCCGGAATGAATTAACCAGACCATTACCCAAACACATGCGCACAGACACACACATAAACACACAGTTTGTACCTACTGGTACACTGCCGTTGGCAGATGCGGTGTGCCTATCTACACACACACACACACACACACACACACACACACACACACACACACACACACACACACACACAACTGCACACACAGTGAGACAAAAGACACAGTCACACAAACACAAACATTTGTACACACACACACACACACATATACACTCCATCCCACACCCCTCGACTGGCACGGCGCCCCTGTCCTCCCGTCCTATCCTCTATGTTTCAGCGGGCCGCAGGTGGCACGGTTGGCAGTAATGTGCTCTAATTGTTGGCAGCACTCAGCTGGTAAAGATATGTAGTGGGGGAGAGGGTCTTGGCTGGAGATCAGGGAGGGAGGGGAGGGAAGGAGAAGGGAGGGGGAGGGGGGAGGGAGGGAGGGAGGGAGGATGTAAGGCAGGGAGGAAGAGAGGACAGTCAGTAATTTTTGTAGGGGGAAGAATGAGGACAGGAGGGAGGGAGGGAGGGAGGGGGATGGGGGAAGGGAGGGAGGGGGATGGGGGAAGGGAGGGAGGGGGATGGGGGAAGGGAGGGATGGGGGTGGGGGAAGGGAGGGATGGGGATGGGGGAGGGAGGGAGGGGTGGGGAGGGAGGAAGGGGGGGAGAGGGAGAATGTAAGGTAGGGAGGAAGAAAGGACAGGAGGGAGGGAGTAAGGGTAAGATGATATAATGAAGGGAGGAAAGTAAGTATATTGAGGGAAGAAGAAGCAATAAAATATGTACAGAGGCAGTAGATAAACACCAGACAATGAGTTGGCCAGTAGTGGGTGGTGTGAGGAGGAAGACTGGAATACATAAGTACATGAAGCGGTTGCTGTCGTTCTCCTGCTGTTGTTGATTTTGTTGAGTTGTTATTTTTCCTTACACACACAAACACACACACACACACACATGCTCACACTCACACTCACACGACCATAGCATCCAGCCCTTCATCCAACATCCAAAACCTTGAAATAACTTACTGCCTTAATGCCTACGTACGTTAACATACGTTAGATAGGATGCGTTCTCAGCGACTAGCGATGGACAGGATACGCAGCATAACACATTTGGGGTCTCGGCTAATCCTAGTCACAAGTAAACTCCTGTGTGTGCTAATGTGTATCGATCGTTTCATGACTCACTCCTAGCTAACGCCCAGACACCACCTGCTGCCCACTGTCGCATCCTCCTCCTCTTCTTCCTCTTCCACCTCCTCCTCCATGGGGCTGAGCCACAGGTGCTGGGGTCACCTTGGGTGACGTCACTGTCATCAGTGACGTCATCAAAGGCAAGTGACAGACGATGATGTCGTGGAACAGGTGGTGAAGATAAAGCGCTAACTCTGGCTAGCAACGTGGCAGTGAGGTGTGTGTAGTTATTTAGTATTACTTCTGACATTTATGTGTGATGTGTAGACTTTCCAACTTGGTGTGTGTGTGTTAGTGTTTCCTTATCTTCAAGGAAAGATAGGTCAGACACAGTGTTTCACATGACACTGGTCTCTAGTGTGATACAAGTCTCACACACACCAGGTCGCACGCACAAACACCGAAAACAGACACACACACACGCCTCCATTTAGCGAGCATTTAACAGCTGGAAGTTGGAGGGAATAAAAACTGTAAAATAGACGGAATGAAAGTGCACACACACGCATACATCAGCATACACACACTGCAAGGTGCCGCTGCCGCATTGCCATGGCAACGGTGAGGAGAGGGAAAAGTGAGTGGTGGAATCATAGGCTCAAGGTTACTCTCTCTTGCTGTTTTAATAACAACCCAACGGCGCGGTGAAAATACTTTGTTACAGACCTCTCTGTTCCATGATGAACACACAGATCACCGGCGGCGGCGCTCTCAACATAACATGGTGATGTCATCATGGCGTGTTTAGGATGAGGTAGTTTTACGTTGTGTTTTGTTATGTTGTAAACGTTCTCACTGGCGAGGGTCGCCCGGGGTGGATGGGATGTCTCACGTGGATTAATCACAAATTTGTTACAAATCACTATGCAGCATCCATGTGTAAAGAGAGAGGAAAGGTAGAGAGAGTCCATGTGGCGAGAGAGAGAGAGGGCGAGAGAGAGAGTCAGCAAGATAGAGAGAGAGAGAAAGCGAGAGTGAGAGAGAGAGAAAGAGAGAGGTAGGGACAGAGTGAGCAATAGAGAGGTAGAGAAAGCAGTAGAGAGAGGCTCAGGAGGAGGAGGAAGACTAGGGATGGCCCAGGAGGAGAGGTTGAAACAGGGTTCTTGGTGAGCAGGAAGTAGCTCAGCGACTCAGTGATGCGATGGGACAGATCTGCAGCGCACGGTGCATATGTGCGCGAACCTGCACTCTCCGTCCCCTTGCGCCGATGTCAGAGAGGTGTGGCAGCGGGTGACCAGCTGACAAGCTAGCCCTCGTCTTGCGGAAGGGAGGCAGGGTCGAGGGACAGGTGCCTGCTGGGAGTTGGTGTTCTCCCACCTGCTCAGTGCTTGGGGGCACATATGGGACACTTCGTGGCCACAGCCTACGCGATAACGGAGCCAATGAAGGCCCACGTGTGTTGTGTTAATGAGGAAAAAAGCAGGTGCATGAGCATGCCATGTGTGCTGTGTGTGTGTGTGTGTTCATGTGCGCTGCGAGTCTGTATGTGTGCGTGCGTGTCAGGAGAGAGTGAGTACACATGGGTCAGCATAGTTAATTGTGCACACAAGCAGACGGAGAAGAGACGGAGTAGCAAATGCACGCCATTGGTGCAGGGATGCGACGTTTTCAAATGCGTATGTGACACAGATGCACAGATGCATTCTGGGTTTTATATTTCTGCTATTCACATTATGTATTTAGATATATGTATTTGTACAATGTTTTGCTTACATGTTTTCCATGTTCTTATTTTAAATGTTCTCTTTTTAACGATTAGTACTGTCCTACATAGATCTGCTGTGACACCACACATTTCCTGTGTGGGATTAATAAAGTACATCTTATCTTAAACGAACATATACTTCCATGTATATGTAAGCTACAGTGACCGTGTTCCCTTGCATTAGCGGTGAAAATGGCAAGCGGGGGAGTGTGATGATCCACTTCCACAGTTCACAGTTTTTATTTTTCATTTTTTAATCAACATGATGCAGCTGCACATCTTTTTCAAGGTTCCTTTTTCTCTTCCTTTTTTAACCTTTTGGCATCTCCTCAGCATGTGTAGTATCATGCATGACTTGCACACACACACTCTTCCTCACACACACACGCACATGCACACACACACACACACACACACACACACACACACGTAGCACTACTTATGCATTAACATATTATAAACACACACATGCATCATGTTGTCAGACACATACTTCTCACACCCATGATGCCCAGAAAACCCCACATAAGGTATGGGAAATATTGCAGCTAAAGTGTTTAGCTGGGAAATAGCAGAAAGGCAGAGCTAGCTAGAGACAGTAGGGTGAGAGAGGGTTCAACTAGATGCTGATATTTTGAAAAGCCCATTTCCCTCTGGTATATCTTTATGTCCAGTAATCTTTCTCTATCTTAGGTCTCCAAGTTTTCTTCAAAAAACTTTCCGCCTCAAAAAGGGGATTTATTACATTGACTTTGAGAAAGTTCACTCTCAACAAAAACAAACCTAATATTCTTATTCTTTTTTTCTCACAACAGCCACGAACAACAAACAAAACATGTTATTTATTCAAGCGGTTATCTCCCTCTTCATATAAATGGGTGGATAATTAAGAAGCCTTGGTGGTGGTGGGGGTGGGGGTGGGGGTGGGGTGGTGGTGGTGGTGGTGGTGGTATAGCGTGAAAAGCAGACGTGAACCACCGAGACAGGCGATGCCTCTACCGCCCTTATCTCCGGTCTCCACTCGCTCCTCTCCAAACTATTAATTGATCTCCAGGGAACCTCAGTGTTTAAACTGTGCAGATATGTAGAGCAGAATGTACCGCACACTCTGAGGGCAACACACATTCCATGTCTCCGTCTATCTGTGTGCGTGTGTGCGTGCGTGCATGCGTGTGGGCGTGTGTGTGTGTCTGTGCGTGAGACTGGACCATGTTAAATTAAAAACATTCAAAAAGTTATAAAACAGTGCCATTGGCTATAAACAAACTGCCAAGTGACGGCATTGGATACTTGTGCACCCGTGACTGGAGTTCACAAGTTTGCACTCTTGATGTCAAAAACAACAACAAGCCAAAACACCACAAACCAAGCCGTCCCGCTCCGAACGACCACCGTGTCTGATTTGGTGAGATTGCAGAACATTTTAAAATTCAGAGCTCTCTCTCTCTCCGCCAGCCTGCCTTTACAATTAGCCCACTGCCACGCGTGTCTGTGTAGGAATGCCTGCTCGTTTATGTATGATGTTCTGTGTGTATGTGTGCCATGTTTGTGTGCGCCCGCATGTATCTGTGTGCGAGCGTGTGCACGTGTGTGTGTTATATTATTAATAACGTTCAGTGTCTAACAAACACAACATGCATGTTCCATAAACTGGAGTGGAGAGAAGCTCCATCTGTCTAATAGATAAAGACAGTTAGGAGAAGGGAGGCGGTAAAGCCTTGACCTAAATAACAACCATCTTTAACTGGTCTGAGACAGACAGACCACTATATTGTGTACTCTTTCTGTGTAATTAGTTCCATGGGCCAAGTACTTAATGGTTAATATGAGAACATTACTGTAGCGAGGGTGCTGTCTAGGGAAGAACACTTTAGTGAGTGTGGGTGAGTGTGTGGGTGTGTGTGTGTGTATACATGTGCATGTTTATTTGTGTTTATATGTGTGTGTGTGTGGGGGGGGGGTTGTGTGTGTGTTTGTTTTTGTGTGTGTTTATATGTGCTTGCCTGTGTGTGTGAGTTTAGAGGTTTGAGTGTGTGTGTGTGACTGTTTGTATATATATATGTACACCTGCCCGTGCCCGTGCCCGTGTGTGTATGTGTGTGTGAAACAGGCCATAACACTAGACCTGAGAGGTGGGTCGTAAAAGCCGCTCCATCTGCTGTGAGAGGCTCATGATGTGTGAGTGTCATGGCTGCTGGAGGGCTCCACACATCAAGCAGGGCGGCACATGAGCTGGTCGGAGCCAGCATCAGCACTCTATCTCATCAGTGGCTATGCTACCGGAAGACACACCGCACACCTCGCACACACACACACACACACACAGACACACACACACACAAACAGTAGCACACTCATCCCACATTCTCTTTCATGAGTCTCGTTATGAGTGTATTACATTTGGATGGTTTAAAAGCATGTGAGTGTGTGTGTGTGTGTGTGTGTGTGTGTGTGTGTGTGTGTGTGTGTGTGTGTGTGTGTGTTTGTGCGTATGTGTCTGCGTGTGTGTGTGCACATGCGTGCGTTTATGTGGGTGTGTGTGTGTGTGTGTGTGTGCGTGTGCCTGTGACTAACAGATTCTACCAGCCTGCAGCAGTATTATAAGTAACATTTGTAATTGTTTATTCACTTCCTTACTGCAACTCTAGGCTCTTTTCTGTGGGCTATTCTCTGAGGGGTCAACACACATGATCAGGCAGCAGCCCTGTTCACTATTTAAATCGGAGATAAACTTAGACTTGACGTGGATCAAAGGGTAGAATGCTGAATCAGGCACTGAACTTCATGATGAGCTTCCTTCAGTGAAACTATGATGTACTTTGCACTCTCCTACACGTAACTCTTACGACGCCATTGTCCACCATTACTTTTCATCCATCCCTCTGGTACTCCCTCTCTTTCTCCACAAACAACATAAGCAGACTAATCTGGTTTTACTAACAGAGGGGCAGTGGGTGAACAGGAAATGAAAACGTTGGCGTTGGCAGAGAAATTGGTGAAATTACAGAGAAAACAATTGGAGAGGAGGAGGGGGTCCGGGGGATTGTCTGTTGTCATGGAGATCGCAAAAGCATGACTCATACATCGAACAGTCACACGGTAAGACGTTGGGGAAGACCTGCACAGTGTTTCCCGTCGCCATGAACACCTCTTTGCTCCTGCGGGAGGACGCTGTAGGAACTACCTTTGCGCCGCTAGCGATGACTGGAAAAGCCCGGGCGTCACAGACACAAGAGAAAACACACATGCACACACAAACACACCTGTCTTTTCCATCTCACCTGCAGGGCAGGAATGGGGAACATAGAGCAGTGACCGTGACTCTCACTGTAGTCTAGCTGGCGTCTCATCATTATGGAACAACACCACTGTTGTTGATGTTTTCGTATTAAACAGAGACACTGGTCGTTCCCGACAGCACAGGACCAGACAAGCCTCTGGATCACAAGCCGCTCTACCCAGGGACCTACCAGCCACACGCACCGGGGCCCACAAGCGCCCAAACACATCCCTTGGTTGTAAACAGCGGAATAGACATCCCCATAGATACCACATGAGCAGGGGATCCCCGTGTGTGTGCGTGTGTGCGTGTGTGTGTGTGTGTATATGTGTGTTCGTGTGTGTTAAGCGTGTGTGTGTGTATGCGTGTGTGCGGCCTTGAATGTGTATTTGTCCATACGGTGCATGCACATGTGTGTGTCTGTTTGTGTTTCACTTGCTTGTGACAATCACAACAGCCTCCATCACAACAAGCGGCTGAATAATTGAAACGTAACACAACAACATAGCGTGTGATGCGTACGCCGGGGAGAACAAAGGTCCCATCATCAATTATCAACAAGAGGAGGAGGAAGAAGCCCTACAAAGGGGCTAAAATAACGCCATCTACACTTTGAAATTGTCATACGTACATACATGTCAGGCCAATTAGCATGATACCATGCATATTTAATTGACACGTGTGTCAATTGCTATTCGCAAAGCCCACTTCAATTAAATCTACAGCACACACACACATAAACACACACACACACACGTATATTGTGTATGCGTAAAATAACGCATTGATCCAGGATGAAAGGCAGAGAACTGCCCTGCTCCCGTAGGGCTACATAATGCCACACATAACGCTACCGGGAGACGGGCCAACACATTAAGTCTTCATACAATAACACACACAATCTCCATGTCTAAACGCTGCACGCTCAGCACCAACCCCCCAGCCTCTTTCCCCGATACTGATGGACGGACAGACTATTTTTTATTGAAGAAACTAAGACAAAGGAGAAGACAAGACGAAGAAGAAGAAGAAGAAGAAGAAGAAGAAGAGGTAGAAAAGGAAGAGAGCTATAACTGACTGGTATGAAACTGAAAAGACAAAAGCAATAAAGCAAAGGCAAATACTGGGGGTTATTGGTAACACTAAGCTAGCTAGCTAGCTCTCCCTCTCTCTCTCTCACACACACATACACACACACACACACACACACACACAAACACCCCCCACACACACAAACACCCCCCACACACACATTCACACACACACCCACGCTGCCAGATCCAAACACACACACACACACACACACACACACACACACACACACAAACACCCCCCACACACACATTCACACACACACCCACGCTGCCAGATCCAAACACACACACACACACACACACACGTGAAGATGTAGCATATGTCTCCAGTGGTGCCAGCGGAAGACATCTGGTGTCCCAAAGCTCCACAGGTCAAACAAAGTGACATCCTCCTTCAGGCAATAATGAGAGAGAGACAGAGAGAAACAGAAGGAGAGAGAGAGTGCACACACGTGTGTGCGTGCGTGTGTCTAGAATAATAGTAATCAAATTCAAAACATACAAAAGAGGGAGTGAGAGAGTGAGCGAGAGAGAGAGAGAGGGTTTAAACCATGGATGTGATCGGGGCGTAAAAGAAACATAAACCAGAGGGAGAGAAACATGTGTGGACATCGAAAAACCCTAAGATGGTGTAATAAAAACAATGATTGCAGAAGCACACGGACAAAGAGACAGCCACCAGAGCAACCCACAGACAATAGCGTGTCTGGTGCACTGTGTATGAATATGTGTGTAATGACAGACCAATTTGGCCATGACAAATAGAAAGCAAGTTGCAGGTCCTTGTTGGCCTTATGGTAGCACAGAGTCAGCCACCCACACCTTCATCTGTGTGTGTGTGTGTGTGTGTGTGTGTGTGTGTGTGTGTGTGTGTGTGTGTGTGTGTGTGTGTGTGTGTGTGTGTGTGTGTGTGTGTGTGTGATGCACACAGTGAGAGATGTTCTAAGTGTCCTGATGGAATAGAAAGGTAATTTTATTTGACCTTACAAAGCCATGTGCTCAAATGACACACACATGCAAACAAACGCGTGCACGCACACACACACACACACACACACGGAAGTAGGACAAAACAAAAACACACACACACACACACCTACACACACATGCCACTCCTACATGTTGTTGCTTACAGACTGGTAGGAGTGGGTAATTAGAGAGATTAAGGAGTTACGTGATAGCAACGCGATGTGATTACTCAATAATGAAAAGCAGCAATACCCCTGCAGTGGTTGAGTTGAGCATCTGCTAACAGGGAAGCCGCCATTTAAGAATACATTTCATTGCCTCAGACAATGTCATAAATAAATTAAATGAAGTAAATTAAATGAAGTAAATAAATTGAGTATTTCAATAAATCAAGTCAATAAATCAATCGAGTAAATCAAGTAAATACCTAAATATATAAATAAAAGG
>JACYXH010000142.1:927500-957500 GCA_026745465.1 Lota lota
AAGGGGAGGGCCTTAGAAAGGGGTCAAAGGTCGGAATAGCAAGGTGAGGGTCGAGGTCAGATGTAAAGAAATAAATAAATAAATAAATCAAATGAACAAAAGGATGAATTTCTGTGACCTTGGCTGAACAGACACATGCTCAGCATAATTGATCATGGGGGGGGGATGAGCGAAAGCCAATGAATAATGATAATGTTATTGTCGGAAAACAGGGCAGTGGTGAAAGCTGCACTCCTGATCGTTCCCCATAACCAAAGATAAGTAAATGAATGTCCCCCTCCAACACCTGCTCTTTTGAATCTTAACCAACCTCCACACAATAACATGCAATAAAGACTTTCAATTTTGGGTCAATTTTAATGGGATATGTTATCACATGGATTAGGAACTGGACTCTATCTAGCAGTAGCTCTGGAAGTTTCAAACTCTTAAGGGTGTTATGGTACGTTAAAGTCTTTTAGAGGCTTTCACGCGTAGACAGCAGTAGCAGAGCGGTGTGAGTGTGTGACTGTGTGACTGTGTGAGTGTGTGTGTGTGTGTGTGTGTGTGTGTGTGTGTGTGTGTGTGTGTGTGTGTGTGTGTGTGTCTGGTTAAAAAGGCGATGTAGATGCGGTGGTTCGGACGATTTCGGGATAAGAGGAGTGGGGGGAGAGATGCAGAAGGGGGGAGGCAGGTTTTGGGATCTGAATTGGATTCCGGCGGGGGTGGTTGAGCAGCCCTTCTAATGGCTGTGATCTAAAGAGAGAGTGAGAAGAGGGGGGGAGGGGGGGGGGAGGGGGGGAGGGGGGGAGGGGGGGATTGTTTGTCTGTTCCTTTCCCCACTCCTCATCTCTCCAGAGTACGCCACGTTCTTTATCATGTCGTCCCCTCCACCCATGCTCCCTCCCTCACACTCACACTCTCTCACACACACACACACACACACACACACACACACACACACACACACACACACACACACACACACACACACACACACACACACACACACACAGTCTCTGCGCTCTGTCACAGATCTCGATATTAACTGCGAGGCAAATGACACTTTACTGACTACACTCCAATTAAAGGCTTCATCGGCGCTCTGGGCGTGTTATGTGCACGCGCACGTGCGCATGTTGCTACGGCTCATCTTCGGAAAAACCGAACTTAGTATGACTCTTCCCATCGTGTGCACGGATAAACATCCCTTTTAATGCAGCCCATTAAATAGAAAAGTGTGCATATTTGTGTGTGTGTGTGTGCGCGTGTGTGTGTGTGTGAGCATGTGTGTGTGTGTGTTTGTGTGTGTGTGTATACAGCTAATCGCAGACAGCCGCCCCCTGCTAATTCCCTATTAATGATCCTATTTACACTTGTTGCCAGATTGATCAAAGTTCAGCGGTCCTGGGTTTCTCTGCTGCCGTTTTATCTCTGCTGCATATGGAGGAGGGGTGTGTGTGTGTGTGTTTGTGTGTGTGGTGTATGTATTTATAGGGGGTAGGTTGGGAGGGATTTTAGTTGGCACAGCAAGGGGTAGCTGGCAAAAACAACCACCATGATATAAAGGCAAGAGCTGGGTGGTGTGTGCGTGTGTGTGTGTGTGTGTCTGGCTGAGATCTAAGTGTTTCATGAACACGATGGCCTGTGCCGCAAGACAACATTAACATTCTGTGTTTAAATTGCCCCCCACCCCTCACCATCTCCCTTAACGTCTGTCCATTTCACAGCATGACCATCAGTCCATAATACGTTAAGTCATTGCGCATACTTTTTTGTCCACATCAACTTACAGTGAATACAGACAGGGAGGGAGGGGCTTAGAGAGAGCGAGAGCGAGAGCGAGAGCGAGAGAGAGAGAGAGAGAGAGAGAGAGAGAGCGAGCGAGCGAGAGAGTTTTTTTATAGACACTTTTCTCTGCTCCCCTCATTCCCTGATCGTTGCCTGCATAATTCATCACCTGGACAGAGGTGCTAGTACACCCACAAACACACACATTCAAACTAACACAAATGCTCATACACACAGTTCTCACCGGAGATTGACTTGGCAACTCATTTCCCCACATCTCTGCCTGTGAGTTGGTGTCTTGTATGACGTTATGCTATATTAAATCCCACCTATGTACACATACTGATAGCCATAGTAATGCATCCTGTTGACAGCATTATTCTGTACATAAATCAACTTTGACCATTGAAAAAAGAAAACTGTCATGTATTTGCACACAAGTCTAGAGACACACACACAAACACAGATGAACACACACACGCTTGCTTATTCCCCCTGCAGTGTGTTTCTCTGGGAGGAGGGTGCAAAGGAAGGGAGGGATGGAGACAGGGAGGGAGGAAGGCTGCGATGGGAGGGAGGGGGGGAAGAGGAAGCATTCCACTCAATCACAGGCTATTCAGCCAGCGGTCCTCCCCGGCCATGCAGACTGGCTGCTGATTGGTGTGTATTATCTGCTGGCCTACCTGCTGCTCCTGGAAGAGCTGCTGCACCACTGGACACCTGCTTCACATTCACATCAATACGGCCTGCAGTAGAACTACGGTCCGTCTGTGTGGGGAAGGGATTCTGTGTGTGTGTGAATGTGTGTGTGTGAGTTTGCTTGTGTGTTTGAGAGTGTATGGGGGGGAGCTGTATCTGTGAGTGAGTGAGTTAGTGCGTGCGTGCGTGCGTGCGTGCGTGCGTGTCCGGGTGTGTTTGAGTGAGTCAAAGAGAGTGAGAGAACAAGACAGGCGGATGTAAATAGACTGGACCAGAGAGACAGAGATAGAGTGTGTGCGAGTGAGAGCCATGCTTCAACGTGTTAAGCGTGCGTCTTCCCGCGATACAGCGTGCTAGATGTCGATGGAACAATAATACGTTTAATGGATGGTACGAGGAAGGTCAGTCGCTCACCTCCGGAGGAACTGAACAGTAAGAGGAACAGATCGATGGGACAAGTGGAGCGAGAGCCAGAGCGAGAAAGCGAGAGAGCAAGAGAGCGCGAGAGCGAGAGCCAGAGTGTGTGTGTGTGTGTGTGTGTGTGTGTGTGTATGTGTGTATATGTGTGTGTGTATGTGTGTGTGTGTGTGTTTGTTTGAGTGTGTGTGTGTGTGTGTGTGTGCCAGTAGAAAAGGCACTTCTGTATAAAACCCAATCACTCTCAAGCATAATAAGATGTCCTTGATCCATACCAATCTTTTATTTCTCACACTTGGCAACGGCCCACAAACTGTTAAAGTATTATGTGGTAGAGAGAAAGGTATAACTTATTGCTGTGTGTGTGTGTGTGTGCGCATCTACATCCAAATACATTGAAACTTTTGTTTGTTGTGGGGAAACAGATCTGCCAGATCTGTTGACTTCCGTTACAGCTGTATTTCCACATCTTGAATAACTGTCACACACACACACACACACACACACACACACATACACACACACATACACAACACCATACATACACACGGCAGTGTTTGCGGTAACAAGGCCCCCCTAGCGAATCCCACTGTGAATCCCATAATAGTACACTACAGTTGCCTAGCAACACCACCTAGCAACAGCAGTTGTGGCGTATAGGCTTTCACTGTAAGGGAGAACTCAAGGGAAGGAGCCCACTCTGTTGCTTTGAGCAGGGCAGCCATTTATTAAACAGCGAGGAGGGGAATTGCTAAATACAATTGAAATGGATCCCAGGGCATCGATCGCAGTGTAGACTTCTGCTTTGCTTGCTCACACACACACACACACACACAGACAATTGCATTTCCATAGACGCGGTTCGATTGGCCTGTTCGGGTTACAGGCCGCCACGCGCACGTGGACAGCCGTGGTGTTTTGCGTGTTTAAGCTGCCCGAGGGGACCAGCATAGACGACATCATCTATAGCAGCGTACATATGAAGTGAGATGATTGATTGTTCTACTGTTATCTCAGTTGAACCATTTGTTGTGGTTGTTGTTAAAAATCGCCAATACAAAACGACAAAATGCTGTTGCGAGATTTAGTAAATGCGAACGGATCAGAGGTTCAGTGGGACCCTTGCTTAGTTATGTCGTGGATGTAAATGACGTTTAGAACGTGAACCTAAAACGTCACAGGGACCTCAGGTAAAGAGCTTCGCTTCAGACAGATTCATTCTACAAGTGTTACTTCATGTTCCCTCAAAGCGTTTAACCAACTCATAGTTTGGGTTTTGCCAGTTTGAAGACAGTCTCTCAGTCTCTCGCCATTGATGAGTAATTTCATACTTCAGCCATAAATCAATTACGCATAATCCCTTGAGAGAATTAGAGACCATCAAGCTGAAAATATGCTGTGTGTGTGTGTGTGTGTGTGTACTGGGCTTGTTGTGTGTAAATGTGCATGTCTGTGTGCGCATGTGTCGGTGCATGTGCATGTATATGTGTGTGTGCCTGTCTGTGCGTGTACGTGTGTGTGTGTGTGTGTGTGTGAGTGAGTGAATGTGTGTGAGGGTGGGCCCCTGCTTGCATAAGCAGGCTGATTCGGTAAAACAACGAGTGTGAGTGAGGGACGGCCTTCTCATTAGGAGTAGCAGAAGACAGAAAATGAGACGTGTCTGCATGTGGACCACACGCTGTGATGAAAAGCAGAGTAGGAGCACATTACACAGACTAAGCACGCATCTCATGCCTCTAAAGAGTGTAATCAATATAGAGAGAATGAAAACATAATTACACGAGCGGAGTATGTTAAATATTCACTAACACTTTAGACATTCATTAAAGGGAATGGGACTCGCTCGTTGCTTTAAAACTCTGGGGCTCTGGGGCTTTGTGGAGCTGCTGCCATCTCTCTGCTGGGAGACAAGGAGTGAAATGGCGTTTTCCTGCGGGGAATATGACTGTTCCTCGCTCTCTCTTTATGCCCTTCGTTTCCTCCTTTCCTCGAGACCGTTTCTGCACAAACAAAACATACGTACACCTGCAATCCTCGCATGAGCACGCACACGGGCACACACAAACAGACATGCACCGCCGCCCTTGCCCACTACCCTGTTCCCAAATTGGCATCACAGGCTCATTACTCAACTGCAGGGAGACGTTTTCGCACCATGTGCAAAAATAGAGCTGAATAGATAAAAGCTTAACGAAGATGGGGCCCACTGCGCCCTGTGAACGGCATTACCATATTAGATAAGGATGGGGCTGCTGCAAATTACACCCAGATCTCCAATGGAGAATATCACTGGAGAAGGGGGAGGAGAATGAGGTGATACGTGCCTGATGTTCCTTGTCAACATCTGTCTCTCCCTCTCTCTCTCCTTCACTGGTAACGGAAGCATTGCGTGCGGGAAGGCGACTGACGTTTCTGCTTCCAAACTCACAGCCCATCCACTGTCGCCCCCCTTTCTCCTCCTCCTCCTCCTCCTACTCCTACTCCTCCTCCTCCACCACCTTCTCCTCCTCCTCCTCGGGCAGGTCGCCAGCCAAATCTGCAGCCCACACTGAGGCGAGGCGAGGGGAGGATTGGTGCCAGCACCATCTTCCACTACTACCACCACCACCACCACCACAAGCTCCACCTACTCCTCTTCCACCACAACCACGAGATCACACGGTTCTGCTTTCAGGACACTGGTCCTCTCAGGTCTACACACCACTTCAGCTTCTGCATCCGTCGACATCTAACAGAGCTTCTGGGGATCCATACACGCAGAGTGCAAAGACCCTGAGATGTCCGCTCAGCGCTCCTGGCCAACCCACACTTCATAGCTCTTCGTACCAGCCACCCACGACCTGCTTAAGACCTCCTCCTCATCGAAGAACCAGCTCCACTGATCATTAATGAAGGCGTGGTGTGTGCCCGCGAACCACGGCTTGAGTGGGTCGTACAGACTGACCGACTGACTGACTGACACATTTATCGCGGATTGATTGGTGGTCGGAGGCAACGTATCGGATTCAAGTCACCGTTGGGTAGCAGGTTCGGTTTCATGTCTTTATGAAGGAGGATGTCTTTATGGAGGGGGGTGGGGGAGTGGACTGCTGCTGCCATGGCAGATGTGAGCCAATAGAAACCGAGAAGAGGGGGGTGTAGTTGAGTGTTGGCGCCGAGGGATGGCATTCAGTTGTCTGGTTGGTTGGCTGGTTGTAGGGGCAGGCAGCTGGGACTAAACGACCATAATCACGGCCCTAACGAGGAGAGATCCTTAGAGCCAAGCCGGTCGGAACCGTGCCCCCTCACCCGGTTACGAAACACATGCACACGCACATCGGTCAGTCAAACACACGCGTGGGTGTCTGCGCACACAAATACACAGACTGTGAATCTCCCTTTCCTATTTTTAACACCTTAGATCATTATCCCCTTTCCATTATAAGCCCATCTCCCCACGCAGAGACACATACTATACACAAGTATATGTACTCAGTCTTTCGACTTTTCCTCTCACCTTCACCCATGCGTGCTCCGCCTCACAAACCACCATATATTTTCTACTCCCTCCCCCCTCCTCCTCCCATCCCTATTAGTCTTAGTTAGCATTCCAAACATTAAGGCGACAAAGCCTTTGCGTGCCTCTCCTCCTGTGCTCTGGGCTTAGCTGTAATGAAAGGCAGTGGTTGATTACATATGGGCAGCATGCACCAAGCATGTGTCTCAGGAGAGGGAGGGGAAAAGGACTGGAGTGAAGGACTCGCAGGTGGATTTCAGGCAACAACAACAACAACAAAAGAGAGGAGGACAACAAGAACAGGGCTTCAGAAAATCCTTGAAAGTCACATCGCTCCAGGGAGCTGAACGGTCAGAAATAAAGGACAGTATATATATATATATATATATATATATATATATATATATCGCTATAACTACACACAAGGGCATAGTGAGGAAAACTCTCTTGAAACACACACACACATGCACACAAACACACACACACACAAACATTGAGGATCAGACAGGGGCATTGTACGAGTGAAGTGCTGTCTTTGCCAGATCTATCTCAGACTATTAGAACAGTGAGTGGTATAGAGGGACCGGGGGGGGGGAGATGCATAGCATGTCTGCGATCCACAGCATCACACAACAAAAAGGTTGACCCCGAAAAGAAAATTGGGTTTTGTTTTGTTTTTGTGGGATATTATTATACTTATTATTATTATTATTATTATTATTATTATTATTATTATTATTATTATTATTATTATTATTTTGTTTGATTTGTTGCAAACCATATCCAATCACTGGTTTGTTTATTTTGCTGTTTAAAGGGATCATGCATGAAATACGATTAATGTTACCTTTAAGAAATGATATGACATTTTCCAGCATTTGTTTTAGAAAGACGGATGTACATCCCTCAATGGATGGTGATATGAAATGAAAATGTCATTTCTGCCATCCATAAGCACTCTAGTGTGTTACCTGAGAGTTCAGCCTCGCTCCTGACTAACTCCCTGGTTAATCTCAGCCCGTATCGTTGATAAAGGAGCCTGGAGAAACCGCGGCCCACTGCTGTTTCTTGACCTATTCAGCTGCAGAGTCACAGACTCGCTGATCCCACAGATGTTTCCAAACAGATAAAAGGCCAAGACTGAACGCTATTTGATAGGGGCATGTCAAGACACAGGCAGCGTGTGTGTGTGCGTGTGTGCGCGCATGCACGTGTGTGTGAGTAAGGAGAATAGAGAGACAGAGATAGAGGGAGAGAGAGAATTTGGCAAACCTTATGAGACCATGAAATTAGATGCCCGTTCATTCATCTATTCCTAAAGGTGAGAATATGAGAAGGAGAGGGGAGGGGGGAGCTGTCTCATTTCCTATGATCCCACACCTGCAACACACACACACACACACACACACAAACTGTTTGCACATGTAAGTGTGTTTATTATGGGTAGAGGCTATCTCCATCTCTAAAGATCAATGCAAATACTTAGATATACATACGAGAACAACACGCCATTAAGCATTCTTACGTGATACGCTTTCTAACCGACGCTTGGGCCATTACCATTCTATGCGCATAGCAAAAAAATCCACATATTAATATCTGTGTGGGAGAAAAGGGAGTAAAAAAAGAGATATAAACACAGAGACAGAGCGAGAGAGATGAAGGGAGGAGAAAAAAGGACTATATGAAGGGTGTGTGCGCGCACGCTCGTGTGTGTGTGTCTCCTGCTCTCTTCCCTTGCTTGTGCCACCCTCGTCACTACATTGTGTCATGTCTTTTGTACCACGTTCCCTCAGTTTAACACCCCCACCCCACTCCCCCCTTTTCTCCCACTCTCTCTGCACAACCTGAGGCTAATCGCATATTCTGCTGAACACGGCCGTGGCGGTTTGACATCACATGCATGTGCTCTCGCTTGGGTGTGTGTGTCTAACACACACACACACACACACACACACAAAGAAAGCCAAGTAATCAGATCATTCAAATACGTATGAAAGTATGAAAAACAGAAACACGTATGCAGTGACACAGTGCATGATATGCTTGCAGTGTCACAGTCTTTGCCAAAACAATGTTTGCCAAACACGAACCAACCAATATGTTCGAAGTGTGCCCACATGCTCATTGCACCGTAAAGTCAACATAGGATACGCACCCCTCCAGCCACTGTAGGCTACAGAAGCTATACTGCCCTTTAAAACCATTTGATCTAGCTCATATAACCTGAATTGGAACACTCCCCCCTTCCCTAGACAGTTTGGACTAGCAGTGGTTGGGGTCACATGGCCATACCTTTACAGATGCAATTGATGGGTCAAAAGTCCTCATAAGTGGGACTGTTGACCCAGTTATGAGTGGAACACATGCACCACTATCCTCTGAAAGGATGAGTAGTTGTGTGTGTGTGTGTGTGTGTGTGTGTGTGTGTGTGTGTGTGTGTGTGTGTGTGTGTGTGTGTGTGTGTGTGTGTGTGTGTGTGTACAGTGGTTGGTTGTATGGGACCCCTAGGGTACAACACATGTCTACCAATAGGCGGTGCAACATATGTCTACTAGCCAGGGCATCCCTATTTGAGAATCGGAGGGGGCGTTACCTTAGCTGTGTGCTTAAAAATCCCAACACACGCACACATACATTTGTTCTGTGTGCACTAAGCTAATATATTTATAATGTCCGTTTCTGGTATTTGCCGTCCCACAGGGCATGATATGATAACATCGGATTAAGATAAATACTTCCCATTAAGTATCTCAACAAACTAATTAAATACATCCACATGAAAAACTGCGTAGAAACAACTACAATTTCAAATGTATGTGTCGCTTTTTTAATTGAACGAAGGTTATATCAACTTTATTACGTAGCTAATCTACAGTGAGGCACTGCAGTCATTGCATTTCATCACTGCACTCTTCTTTTCTTAGCTGTGGCAGTGAGCAATTCTGACCCCACCTTTTTGAGATGAATCCAAGTGTGTGTTTAAAGTGTGTGTGGAGCTAACGTCGTAGCAACTCTCTCTCTCTCTATGGTTAGCTGCCCAGCGATCCATCAGCGAGCGAGCGAACCTTGACCACCGCGTAATTACATCGCCATTTGGCTCGCGTGAGATGGGGCCGTGCGGCGCCTGCAGAATGCTAATGCTAATTCCCTATAATCGGCTGAGCAGTTGTTGAACGATCTACATCCATAAATCTATGCGTCCAGCTGTGCATCTATCCATCATCCATCTTCAGAATCGCACATCGTTGTGAAACGGGAGGTGTACCTCGGCATGGCTTCTATGTGTTTGCAGAGACAGAGAGCGAGAGAGCAAGAGAACGAGAGCGAGAGAGCGAGAGAGCGAGAGAGACCGTGATGGTATGTTTACAGCCAGATCTACACAGAGGCTTGCCTAGAGAAGTCCTTCTATATCTGCAGCAGATGGTACACACACAAACATACACACACACACACACACACACCCTAACACAGATATACACACACTGTATAAGGTCTCCCCATCAGACAGTACCACATTTCCACACATGCTAATTGGCAAGAGAAAAAGGAAGGGCCAAAGAAAAATGGTGGAAATCGAGTCGGAACAAGTAATAAAGGAGTAACTGTCGACAGAGACAGAAGAGAGATTACCAAAACCCCTGTGTTGGTTATTGCATTGTCTACGGTTATTGTAAGGTCTTTTTTCTTCATTTGTTTTCCATCAGTAACCCGAGAGAGAAACACACACACAATGGTGTTTGATGAATGTACAAGACAGACTGCTAGAGAAGAAGGCCATCATTTCATAACCACTAGGTGCAAGAGGTAATGAAAATATGTGAATCTTCCAAAAACTGAAGGGTGTCTACAATTGGTAGACTGCCAAGGCAAATAATTATCATCAATTTACTAGTATGGTCATTATGAACGATTTATAGGCCAAAGTCAAATAAATAATGATGGACAATGTCAGGATGTAGGAGAATGAAAAATCTTTCAGAACTGATGATGGTATTTCCCCACTGCAAACAAATCCAAACTATTGTGATGAGCGGTGGCGAAACAAGGTAAAAGTTTCCCTGCATATGTATTGCACAATGAAACCATCGGTAGAACCTTTTGTATTTTCTTATTTGCAATCCACTAAATCGCGAGCGTTGGAAAACGCAACGAGTCGGCTGGAGTTCACAGTTGAGGGAAATGGAAATGTCTTGCTCATTCCTCTGACGGCGGTAGCTTCCTCCATCCAGCTCTCCAAACACACTGGCCAATCAAATCCCTCAGCTGTAGCTTCCTCCATCCAGCTCTCTGTACACACTGACCAATCAAATCACTCCGCTTAAAAGACTGACAGGAGCACACACAGGAGTCAAATTAACAAGCGACCCTTTCACTTTGCATCTATGAATGCAATCTATGCATGCATTTCACTCTCTCTTTCCTATCATGCCACACACTGTCAACTCCTCTCTGGTTTATCGTTCTGCAGTGGGTCATCAACAAAGTATTTTTGCATGTCTCTATGGTTGATTTAATATCGTTACTGTAACACTGTTAACAAAAGAAAACACAATGGAAATGATTAGTACTATGACTCAATGTTACAGCAAGACCGTTGCCACACTACAAGCTTTGCTCACCTTGGCAATATGCTGAAGTCATGCAAAAGCTAGATAGTACTTAAAGCTGTGTATGTGTACAACACTGTGTCTGCCTGTGTGTGTGTGTGTGTGTGTGTGTGTGTGTGTGTGTGTGTGTGTGTGTGTGTGTGTGTGTGTGTGTGTGTGTGTGTGTGTGTGTGTGTGTGTGTGTGTGTGTCACCATTGTCATGGTCCGCCCCTGGCGACTCATTAATTATAGAGGAGAGCCAGCAGGGCGGGAAAGGCCAAGTGTTATAGCAATGGCATCTATAAATACGCCCCAATCCCATGCATGAGGTGTGCTAAAGGTAGCCTAAACAAACACAAAGTCCCACACACCAGAAACACAATGTCAAACAGCACATTAGGCTTCCCTGACTCAACTAAATCCCGTAAAGTACAAACATCTTGACCTTGCTAACAGTAGAGGATGCCCCACATCTACACAACTCTAGTCTGAAGGAGAAATGGCTTGCTAACTAGCATCCATGCTGTAGCTCTGCCATCTCTGTGCTCTGCCCAATGCCAGAGCAGACTCCTTGACTGCAGGTCAGGTGTGTGTGTGTGTGTGTGTGTGTGTGTGTGTGTGTGTGTGTGTGTGTGTGTGTGTGTGTGTGTGTGTGTGTGTGTGTGTGTGTGTGTGTGTGTGTGTATGTGTGTGTGCATGAACAAGAGATAAAGAGAAGGGGGGAGAGACAGAGAGGTTGAGGAAGAAAGAGAACTGTATTGTGGAATACAAGTAGAAAACAGATACGTAATGCGGAGAGACATAACCGGTGCGATATGTAGACAGAGAGGAACAATGAACAATTCCAGTCCAGCGAATGAGATTAAGAATTGATGAATGGAGAACATGAGAGACAGAGAGGCAGAGAGACAGAGAGCAAGAGAGAGGCAGTGAGAGACAGAGAGAAAGAGATACACATATAGAAAAAGACAGAGAGCAAGAGAGAAACAGTGAGCAAGAGAGAGACAGTGTGAGACAGAGAGAGACAGAGGGACATAGATAGAGAGAGACCGAGAGTAAAAGAGACAGAGAGAGAGACAGGGAGCAAGAGAGGACAGAGAGAAACAGGAAGCAAGAGGGAGACAGAGAGAAACAGACAGACAGATACAGAGAGAGAGAGAAAGACAGAAAGAAGGAAAAAGAGAGAGAGAGGGGAATTCCTATTGACTCTGGCTTCCCTTGCTACCTCTCTTGAAGGAATAAAGAAGACCGCAAGAAAAACTGGCACTTTCTGTGCTACTCACAACCCACAGCAGGTACAATTCATGACAATTTCTAGTCCATCTCTTAATCGCATATTCTCTTGAGAGGGAGATATTAAACATATCCCACATTGGATAAGTGTTGAATAAGTGATTGTCTGCATGCGTGCATGTGTGCGTGCGCGCGTGCGTGCGTACGTCTTCTAAACATTGCTCGCTCTATGCGTGGAGAAGCCTGTGCTGCCATGGCAACTTACTGCCTTACATTCCGCAGTGTGTGCCACTGTTCCAGTCGGTATGGCAGTAACACACACACACACACATACACTGACAATGTCAAGGCAACGAAGAAGACGGCTGAAGAATATTTAGCATTCTGGGGATATGTGAATGCAGGGAGTACTAGGATGGGTGTTGTCCACCAGCATCGACGAATGGGATGACTATAACAAGACAAATACAGCTCATGAGCTGGTAGTGCCCGTGTCTGTGTGTGTGTGTGTGTCTCTGTGTGTGTGTGTGTGTGTGTGTGTGTGTGTGTGTGTGTGTGTGTGTGTGTGTGTGTGTGTGTGTGTGTGTGTGTGTGTGTGTGTGTGTGTGTGTGTGTGTGTGTGTGTGTGTGTGTGTGTGTGTGTAGCATATTTCATCATTAGCAGGGAGCAGTTAATCCTCTGCTCCACTGGCCATGGCTCAGCACTGCCGCACATTTCAATAATCTGCATCTGGGGCTAACCAACCTATCACACACACACACACATACACACAATGAAGGGCTACAGCCAACATGCTAACATATGGAAGCGATCCAGATTCATAAGCATCTCAAGTGAACAGGCTCTCTCTTTCTGTCTCTCTATCTCTCTCTCTCTCTCTCCCTCTCTCTCTCTCCCTCACTCTCCTTCTGACTCACTCTCTGTCCACAGTCTGTCCTCCTGATCCAGCAGCCATATGTCCCTGGTTACAACCAGAGAGGTAGGGGCATAATTCAACCAGACAAACACCACCCGCTGTCAACCACTATCCACCACTAAAAGGTAGATCGATGGATTCATCAACACGACATGCATACATATACACATACCTACACACACCCACCCACACACACAGCATGTATCCTGCTTTTTTGCCCATTTATTGTGAAGTCATTAAACTAGTATGTTCCCTGATGTCTATATTTACTTATTATTATTCACAAGATGGAGGGTGAGAAGGAAAGGGTGAGAATAATCATACACAGACAGTCTGAAGAGATGTAAATGTTTTTGGTTGGCTTTTTAATGGTGTTTATTTTATTTGTATAGTGGTGGTCGAAGAACAAAAAGCTGAAGAATAGTACATTAAACTGAACGGGCCATCTGTTCCTCCGAACAGGGAACAATAGACACTGCTAAAGACCCTAATGTAATGTACTGGGATGGGGAAAAAGAGACATAATCAGAGAGTGAAACAGTGAGAGAGTGAATGACTGAGTGAGTGAGTGAGTCAGTCAGTGAGAGAGAGAAGGAGAAGGAGAAAGAAAGAAAAGATTCCTCCCAAGGTTCTTAGGAGGTAATGATAGAGAGAGAAATAGACTAGAATGTTGGCAGTTTGTTCTTGGAATGGACGCTGGGCTCATTAGGCATTTGCATTCATGGCTAACACGGAACACCCTGGCCTGGCACAGATTCATCTCCCCTGGCAACCACCTCACCACCCAGCCCACTGCGTCTGACCTCCATCTTTACCGTTTTTCCTCTACTACTTGATCATTTCTTGTTCTCCCTAAAAATCCTCTCTCTCTCTCTCTCTCTCTCTCTCTCTCTCTCTCTCTCTCTCTCTCTCTCTCTCTCTCTCTCTCTCTCTCTCTCTCTCTCTCTCTCTCTCTCTCTCTCTCTCTCTCTCTCTCTCTCTCTCTCTCTCTCTCTCTCTCTCTCTCTCTCTCTCTCTCTCTCTCTCTCTCTCTCTCTCTCAGGCCGAGCAACATTGATGGAGAATAGAGGGTTGTCCTCCCAGAATCCCTTCACCAGATGACACTTTGCTTCCACAGACACAGACAGCTTTACTTCCAGACACAATATTGAGCAGGTCTTCCTTCAGGAGGTTACATAAGCAAATACACACGTGATCACGTACGTATGAACACACACAGACACATACACACAATCAAAAGACCTGCTGTGCTTCTTCATCCTCAGTTCCTGGATGGTTTGCCAGTTCATTTGTGTGTGTGCGTGCATAAGTGCGTGCACGTGTGTGTGAGTGAAGGTTAGCTCCGTGGCGCTGAGTTCTCTGTTTGTCTGGATGGAGCCGAGGGGAGCTGCATTAGCACCTCGGCAGGGGCTCTCTCTCTCTCTCTCTCTCTCTCTCTCTCTCTCTCTCTCTCTCTCTCTCTCTCTCTCTCTCTCTCTCTCTCTCTCTCTCTCTCTCTCTCTCTCTCTCTCTCTCTCTCTCTCTCTCTCTCTCTCTCTCTCTCTCTCTCTCTCTCTCTCTCTCTCTCTCTCTCTCTCTCTCCACCAGAAAAGGCTTCCTTTGTTCGTGTGTGCGTGTGTGACAGCGAGAGAGTTCCTCCAGGCATGTGTGTCTGTATATTTCTGTGTGTAAATATGCATGAAGTGCCTCTAGGTGTGTGTAGTTTGTGTGCATGCATGTCTGTCTGTCTGTCTGTCTGTCTGTCTGTCTGTCTGTCTGTCTGTCTGTCTGTCTGTCTGTCTGGTTCCCTGACTGTGTGTTTGTGTGTGTGTGTGGCAACGGTGTACGTAGATTAAGGAAAACGTACACACACACACACAAACACACAGTCAGGGAACCAGACAGACAGACACACACACACACACACACACAAGTGCGTGAGCAGGCAACCAGATGACCATTACTGATAGTCTTTCCTCTTGACCTGCTGCAGAGCACTCAGTGACCTGGAGTTAAAGGGCTTAACACACACACACACACACACACACACACACACACACACACACACACACACACACACACACACACACACACACACACACCCTTGTCTCCAGATCCCAGATCTCAAAACCCACCCTGGGCGACAGACCCACACTGATTGACTGGCTGAGAGACAGACAGACTGACTGACTGACTGACTGACAGAAAGACAGACGGACAGACAGACAGACTGACTGGCTGACCAACTGGCTGGATAGCATATGGTCCATTCACTTCCAATGGCAGAAGGTAGCCATCAAAGACCAGCGCAAATTAACTCCACTCATCCATGGACGGATAGAGAGAGGGGGGGAGGAGGGGAGATGGGGCTAATGGTGGAGGTGACTAGAGAGAGGGGGGGGGGTGGAGGGAATAGAGATGATGGCGGGGGGAAAGAAAGGAAGTAAAAACGGAAATGGAGAGGTCCAATGGGCAGGTCCAATGGACAGGTCCAATGGACAGGTCCAATGGACAGGTCCAATGGACAGGTCCAATGGACAGGCCAGGAAATTGTTCAGGATCCCAATAACAGCAATGAGAACAAAGACATAAGAATATTGTATTCCACGGATGATAAAGTTGAGCATATTTGAATTAAAGAGCATGTATACATTCATGTATGCGATACCAAAACATGCCACTTGATATGAGGATGTGGAACACAAATAGTACCGGTTCAGGTTCTTCCATGAGTCATATCGCATCATATACGCTATATATATATATATATATATATATATATATATAGACATCTATCTATATAGATATCCATCTATATATCCATATCTATCTATGGCTGTGTGTGTGACTGAATGTGTGTGACTGAGTGTGTGTGTGTGTGTGTGTGTGTGTGTGTGTGTGTGTGTGTGTGTGTGTGTGTGTGTGTGTGTGTGTGTGTGTGTGTGTGTGTGTGTGTGTGTGTGTGTGTGTGTGTGTGTGTGTGTGTGTGTGTGTGTGTTGAATGAGACAGAGACAGACTGAAATTCAGAGTGCTCATAACTCAAAAAGCACATGCCATATAAACCAGGAGAAAACTATATTTATTATACATTTATAATTTTCATTTATTCACGTTTTATTCACTTCCCAAAACAGGCACTGAGTCCTCCATGATGTCACGCATTCGGCCGGTAAACATTTAGCATTCCCTGTTTATGGCCATAAGACCCCCATCACTTGTCCACATCCACTTTGCTTCGCTATGAAGCTAATATTTATTTCTAAGTGACAGACAGAGAGAGCGTGAGCATAAAAGAGGGAGCATTAAAGAGAAAGAGGAAGAGAGAGAAAGAAAAAGAAATCGAAAATAGAGAGAGAGAGTGGAGTCAGACAGAGGAAACGGAGAGAGAGAGGATGGAGTGGGCAAGGTGAAGGCGTGTATATAAATCAACATCCATTAGCCACAGGGTATAATGTTAACGACGGAGGGGGCGGGGCTAGGGGGGCTCTCACCCTCTTTATTGTCTTGTTGTTGTCGTTTACCACCTGTGATGTCATCTAATGGTATACAGAAAGCGCGGGGCACGGGAGGAACGTGTGTGTGTGTGGGGGGGGGTAGGGGGGTGTGTGTTTTGGGAGGAGTAATGGCATGTGGGTTAGTGTGTGCAAACAAACATTGTGTGTGTGTGTGTGTGTGTGTGTGTGTGTGTGTGTGTGTGTGTGTGTGTGTGTGTGTGTGTGTGTGTGTGTGTGTGTGTGTGTGTGTGTGTGTGTGTGTCTCAAAAAGCAAACGAACAGACAACTGAGCAATTCATCATGGGAAATGCACCGTGACAGGCTGTGAAAATAGTTGTGATTTAGCTTGGGATGTGGTCTTGTCATTGGTTGTTCCTCTCTCCTATATGAGCATTTTGTGTGTGTACTTCCTCTTAACTACACCAATGCATCCAGCTGCACATCCACCACGAAACACAAGAGTCCACCTTTTGCCCAGTTGTCACACACACAAATATACAACCATTCAAACAAACACAATCATCAACTCACAGACACACAATCATCCACAGACATGCAATCATCCACACACCCATAAAATCATCCGCACACACACACACACAATCATCTGCACACATACACACAATCATCCGCACACACATTCATCCACACACGCAATCATCCACACAAGCATCCGCGCACACACACACACAAACACACTTTCACAATGTCATCCGTACACAAACACACAATCCTCCACACAAAGACACACTGACTCAGAGCATGCCGAGAGCCCTGCGAGCCTAGCTGGAACCAGTTTTAGTCTTAGTCACGGCAATGATAAAGACAGCCCATCGGTCTATATGAGAGAGAGACAGAGACAGAGGGAGAGGGAGACAGAGACAGAGACAGAGACAGAGACAGAGACAGAGACAGAGAGAGAGAGAGAGAGAGAGAGAGAGGTAAATGATACTGGACTGCGGCCCCATCCACTCATCCATCACCCAGCGGTGTATCATCCTGTTAGCACACAGGTCAGGATTCCCTGCACAGGTATGACATGCGTGTCGTACACTGTTACATGAGACACCGGAAGAGCAAATCGAGTGTAGCATTCGCCTCTCCAACGGCCCTTCCTTATAATTCAACAGTTCCCAATTCCCAGTGCTTGATCCTTCATTCCAACAGGGGAGACACCTTATATCTGCAGAGCGGCAGCTCGATAGCCAGCTGTCTGTTCAGCCATCCATCAATCCATCCATCCATCCATCTGTCACTGCCTTCATCCATCTGTACATCCATCCATCAATCCATCCATAGCTCCATCCAATGGATTGATCTATCCATCAGAGAAACATTTCTGTATCATTTGTGTGATGGTAGCAAACATCTAACGGAAGACATGTGTTTTGTTACACTAAAACACGTCAGCATTACAATGTATCCGACAAAGCAAATGCAGCAAGGCAACGTGCATACCGATGGATATCAACGGATCTTTGAAGTTGTCTGCCTGGTGATGAATGCACTGACATCCGATGGGAAGCCGTGTCCGACTGATGTGCAGAGTGTGCTCTTTGTTGCAGCATCAGCACCGTATCCCGCCGAGGGATACCCCTCCTGCATCGGCCAAACCCAGAGAAAATGGTAGCTAATACCCTCAGCACAAATTAGCGCATGTATGTATGTGTGTGTGTGTGTGTGTGTCTCTGTGTGTGTGTGTGCATGTGTGTGTGTTTGGGAGGTGGAGGATGTTAAGCGATACAAGATAGGCATGGCTCTAATAACAAACCCCCTCTGGGGCACACACACACACACACACGGTGACATGCACACACAAACACAACCACACACACACACACCTTTTGCTGTCTCCGACACAAACAGCAACTCAGCTGTTTTGCCTGAAAGTCAACCCCACTCCAACGACCCTTCCTTATAATTCAACAGTTCCCAATTCCCAGTGCTTGATCCTTCATTCCAACAGGGGAGACACCTTATATCTGCAGAGCGGCAGCTCGATAGCCAGCTGTCTGTTCAGCCATACATCAATCCATCCATCCATCCATCTGTCACTGCCTTCATCCATCTGTACATCCATCCATCAATCCACCCATAGCTCCATCCAATGGATTGATCTATCCATCTGTCGTCCTCTTCACTTAAATTCAATTTGAAAGAGCTTTATTGGCATTGAATAATAAACATTTACATTGCCAAAATAGTTAAAAAAGTGTACAAAGAAAAAATAACAAAGTCCTATAAAAAAGGTCTTCATCCGTCTGTACATCCACCCATCCATCCACCCGTGCATCCATCTGTCGCTCTATCCATTACTCATTCTCTTCATCCATCCATCTCTCCATCTATCCCTCCATCCATCGATGTGGCCGCGGTTCCTACCTTTTTGACAAATCCTCCCTTGGTGCCGACGAAGACCAGCGAGTGGTTCTTGTAGACGTAGGCGATGACGGAGGTCATCTTGTCCGTGGCGTCGGAGAACAGCGGCTTGCCTCGCACCATCTCTGACACGCCCAGCGGTGCGTTCATGTCCAGGCCGCAGAAGTCGTCGTCGATGGTAAGGAGCTGCGCGTTGGGAGAGAAAGAGAGGCGTTTTTAACAATGGCTATGATGTGAAGGTCAATCAATCTATATACAAACTTAATGTATAATTGTATGCAGTGTGCATGGGCATGTGTGTGTGCATGTGTGTGCGTGATGAGATCTATTGAGCTTAAGAACAGAAAGCTCCATCTGCTGATTCTGACAGATCACGACCACAAATAAAACATAGAACGTGTATATTTTCCTTATTCCTATATTTTCAAAGTCCGTCTCAGAAGGCTTTTTTTCATCTCTGAGGTAATCCCTTTATAATGAAGCGCTCCAGTGGAAGAGAGCACAGACGAGGTCCGGAGACTGTCACCGTGGCCTCCGGAGATGAGAGGAGTTGAAAGTGAGTCTAGTGGACATGCTGGTCTTTCTACTGTTCCTCTGAATTGAGGCCTCAGGGTGACCTTATGGCCAGCACTCAGAGAGACAGAGTCAAGAGGGTGCAAGTACTGTATGGATGGGAGGGGGGGGTATAGGTCTTTAGAGAGAGGTCTAATTGATTATGTGTTTATGTGCATGAGAGAGAGAGAGAGCGTATGAGAGAGAGAGAGAGAGAGAGAGAGAGAGAGAGAGAGAGAGAGAGAGAGAGAGAGAGAGAGAGAGAGAGAGAGAGAGAGAGAGAGAGAGAGAGAGAGAGAGAGAGAGAGAGAGAGAGAGAGAGAGAGAGAGAGAGAGCTTGTCTATGTATATAGCATGGGCTTTGTGTGTATGTGTGTGTCTATGCATGTGTACTGCAGGCAAAGCACGGTGGCGTGCACGTGAAGCAGACCGCGTGTGTGAGGAGGAAGAGGAGCCTGGAAACTGTAGGAGACTGCAGAGAAGCACCAGCACAAGAAGCACTGCCAGGGGCGATGTTGTAAGGGAGAATCCCTCAACACACAGACACACACACACACAAACAGACACAAAACACACACGCACACACAACCAGACACACACACACACACACACACACACACAACTAGACACACACATACAACACAAACTGGAAAGATTTGGCCACAGATTTCAGCCTGACATGCCAGCGCCAAAAGAAACCCAAAGTGAATCGATTTCACTTCCATCAGAGTTATAATAACTGGTGTGAGCACGTTTGTTTGAAAGATAAGACAATCCCCTGCAGACTCATTGTGGCGTTTATATGGATGCAAAGACTGAGGCAAAATGCACTTAAGGTCCTGCATCTAAATCCTCCACAAAATGAGCAAACTTGATGTCAGTTCTCGGCACGAATCCTTAAGTAAACAAAAAGAAACAGAAGAAAGCCGACTTAGCCAAAGCTAAGACTTGTGGTTAGGTCCTCTCCTACCTGTAGACTTTCTACTGTTCACAGCAGTGCAGCAGGAAGGAGCTACTCTGAGGTTCTTTCACCTAATGTCTTGTCTCTCCCTCCCTCCCTTTCTCTCTCCTTCTTCCAGGAAATGCACTCGGGGGGGGGGAAGAGTCCGCGATGAATCTCGCCTGAGGACCCTGAGTGTCGCCGTGACAACAGCCTTTCACTAAGGGGGACCTGTCATCGCTGAGGTGCTCGGACCGTCCTGCTGCCTCCAGAGATATGAGCTGGGGGGGTATGGGGGGTTAGGGTGAGTGAGTGGGTGGGTGGGTAGAGGGGGGGGGGGGGTTCATTAGCCAAATGGACCGAGGGGTGCTTGCTAAGGGCAGGCTACTCTTCAGGCTATAACATGAGGAACTTCTACAACGCGAGGGGAGGGGATGAGTGATGGATGTAAATGACCAGAGAGAGAGAGAGAGAGAGAGAGAGAGAGAGAGAGAGAGAGAGAGAGAGAGAGAGAGAGAGAGAGAGAGAGAGAGAGAGAGAGAGAGAGAGAGAGAGAGAGAGAGAGAGAGAGAGAGAGAGAGAGAGAGAGAGAGAGAGAGAGAGGGTAGTTTAGGATTGAGAAGGCTGTAAAGAAAAAGGGGGGTAACAGAGAAACAACAACAAGAAGATGTTTGAATGTGGAATAAATATAAAAATGGAACCTGCTCTAAAGACACATTTTAGCCGAATAAATCGTCCTATTCCTTCCAATTCATTTATTTTCCCCGCTAACGTTTTTTTTTTCAAACCATGACCTTTTCAAGAGTAAGCGGCTGTCGCAGGGCTCTTCGTGGCCCTGCGAGCGGTCGCGCGCTAGCTGCTAGCCTAGCTTGCTAGACTAATGACGTGCTGTCGGGCGCCAGGGTCACGATGTGAAATCATGGTGAACTATCATCTCTGCTGCGTGGCGGCACTCCATTCTAACCATTGGTGTCTCCTTCCCCCCTGACAAATCATACATCATCAAGGATCACAGGGTGGTGGTGTGGGGGGTGGGTCTCGCAATTCCTCGGAACACACAGGGATGATAGCGCTGGTCGCGAATGTACTTCCACTGACCCCCTGACAAAATCCACTGACAAAGGTGCCTTTACCCACTGAACTGACCTATATTCCCATTAATACAGAAAGGACGGTGGGATGTGTGTGTGTCGATGGTTGGGGGGGGGGGAGAAACACAGAACTGTACCCACTGATCACAGTGAAGCCTCATCGGGGTTCAAAGGTTAACTGGGGTGATGGGGCAGAGATGAGAGTGTGTGTGTGTGTGTGTGTGTGTGTGTGTGTGTGTGTGTGTGTGTGTGTGTGTGTGTGTGTGTGTGTGTGTGTGTGTGTGTGTGTGTGTGTGTGTGTGTGTGTGTGTGTGTGTGTGTGTGTGCGCGTGTGTGTGTGTCCCCAGAATGGTACCTAACTTGTACTATATCATATCAATTGGTGGTGTCACTTTAAGATTGATTCTTTATAAGCAACAACATGATTGGTGTGTAGTTTAAAATGTATCATGGATCTGGATACATGATGGACGTAAAAGATGTTGACGGACACCACTTAAACCAGATGAAGAGGTCCGTGCACAATGGCGCGTGAAATTGTGCGTGTGAACAGGCGGCCATGTTTTTTGTAGTTTTGCCTTGTATGTTCTCCCATTACTGACGCCAGGCTTGTTATTTCCCTCTCTGGTTGCCAATCACCAATCACAGTTGCCGTGTTTGGCAGGCGATTGAAATAGACGTTCCGTCTGTCAGGACCAGAAGACATTTTCATTTCCTATTCCGCTGGCGCTAGTGAAACATGACATGTGTGCGGTAGCAACGGGAGTAGCCATCAGCGACCAGTCAGAACGAGACGTGATACGAAAACACGCGCCATAAAAGCAGCAGACGCCTTCCCTCCCATCACCGTCTGACACCCACGGCGCACATGATGGGTCTATTTGTACCTCGCCCCCGCGCCATCATCTGCATCCTCGTTTGTTCTTTCATTGATTGTTATTCGTTTTGATGTTGGATCAGACGTTCTCTGAGTGATTTTTTTTTAAATTCTCTTTCATTTCGAATCCCAACAATTCCTGGATCATTGTAGATCCTCTCCTACAGATTCTTCTATGTACACTATTTCTTTCCCCACAAGACGCTCCAATGAAGCGCTTTCACCTGCATGCACTTAGACCTCAAGTCTGATCTTTCTCTTCCGCCTTTTCATCTCGACGCCGTTTTTTCCCCATCGACTGAAAAATGCGTCAGAGCGAAAGAGACTGACACCAACAAAACGAAGCAAGGACAAAAAAAGAAAGATCCAACGTTTGATTCATTTGATGCTCAAAAGGTACCCTCCTTTTGCTCTTTTGAGACCACTTCACTCGCCCATGCCGCTAGGCTAAGACGATCTTCTCTGTCCTCTGCGAGACGTGAAACCACAGCCACTTGACCCCATGACCTCTGGCAGGTGTAGGAGATAGGCACAGACGCTCAGTCCTTAATCCTCTGGCGCTGGTGGAGGAGTGGGGAGGTGGGTGAGGTTGAGAACGTACAACATGAGCGGGGGGAGAAGCTCTCAGAGGAAGGATGTGCCATCAGACAATGGGCAGACACTGAGCCGGTACCACTTTCTAGCAATGTCTCCTTTCTTTGTCCCTCGCCCTCTGGAAGCATACAAGAAGATACAAACAGAGCGAAAACAGGGAGTGTGAGAGAGAGAGCAACATACGCGAATAGAAGAGAGAGTGAGAGCGAGTGCAAGAGCGAGAGCGAGAGAGAGAGAGCGAGAGAGCATTGCTCAATGTGATTATCAGCGAATGACACAGTTCCGCCCTCTGAGGCTCTAATGTATGGCCTAATCCCAGCGTTCACTGTTCGTCAGGACTGCGTTTTATTGGCTGCCAGACCAGGAAGTTAATGACACACACTAAACCACAAGCCTTTTATTTTAAACTTCACATCACCACCCAACCATCAAATGTGCCCATTTTCACAACTATTCCCATTTCCGTTTTTTATGGACGTAATTATACTGGATGTGTCCATATCACGGCTATATTAAAGTTTCCCTTCAGATAATGTATTGGCCCTAAGCCTAGTCATATCTCTTGAGTACTTCCAAGTTAAATCTACGATTAGTTCCCCATTATTTTTTGACTTATGAGTAGGGTTTCCATTACAACGTAATTTGTGAGCAAGAAAGTAGTAGTGGCCAGAATATATTCTGTCTAGGGGTCCCATGTTGTCAGTCAAACTGCTAAAGCCCTTCGTTTGGGGTTAAGGCAATGTCCAGATAGAACAGAACAGAGCAGTAGAACCCACAGAGGAGTGGAACAGTTCAACAGAAGAACGAGTGAAGCGGGGAAATAAAAGGCCAACTGACTTGGCTAGGAAATAATAAGCCACTTATTCTTGCTGTGTTTTGCTCTTCCCCTCTGTGTTAAATGACTGGCATGCCAGGGTGAGTGGTGGATTGAAAGGAACTGTGTGTTATGACTAAGTGGATCGCCGCTGTTCATAGTGAGAAATAATGTCAACATTCAAATGCGCTATAATCAAACGTAGGCGACTCTAAACCTCCAAGCTAAGCTATGGCGTTTTTGGCACATGATAAAATTGGGGGCTGAACCCAAAGGTTAGTCCGGGGGATCCTCTGCCGAGAATTAAAAAATACATTTTTGTTGCTTAAAACCCCTATTTTAACACATTTTGAGATCCATGAAAGGATTAAAATCCCTGAACAATTGTGCAAGTTTGCATTCTAGTTGATGGACCAGTGAATTGATTTACATTTCCGCCATGCAACAAACCTAAAATCTTTTGCAAACTTAACACAAAGATAACAGTGACTACTATGTAATGATTCTCCCCAAACGTGTTGGTACCGTGACTACATCTCGTTACCTCTCCTCTGACATCCTCTATTCTTTCCTTCTCCACTCTCTTTTCATGCTCTTCTGTTCTTCCCCTCTATAGTGATAATAAGTAACATTGTTAAGTACAGCCACTTTAAAATTGAATCAGGGCTGCAACAAAAAAGATTCAGGGATCAAACCCCAGGTGCATAAGCATTTACATTAGCTGCACACGTCAGTATTGCTTAAGGGACTTTGGTTACATGAGTGTTTGGCTGGATGGTAGCCAAACTGTTTGCCGATGTATTTAACACATCAATTATTTTTTGGGGGTAATTATTGCATTGTTTAATTCCGTAACAGAAGGTAATAATGTAAAAAGGTAGTGTAATAGCATTATTGTAGCATTCAAAATGTATCTTGTAATATTTTCAAATATTATGTAAAATTAGACATTTGCTCAATTAAATTATGCAAATGAGACTGTCAAAAATCACTCCCGATGAATTATAGTCAACACGTGTGTGTGTGTGTGTGTGTGTGTGTGTGTGTGTGTGTATGTGTGTGTGTGTGTGTGTAACACACACACACACACACACAACCTGTAAGACACCTGCAGACAATCAGATCTATGTGCAGGCTGTGCAAACAAACACATTTAGATGACATACAGCTAGACTCACACACTGTGAAATATCCCCTTGCTTCCATTATTAAAACCATGAAAGGAGCCGTGCCAGCTTGTCTTGTCTCGTGCCTTCATCCATCCATCGTCTCCCTGCCTGCAGACAGACGTTCTTCCCCTCCCACTAATTGTTCTCCTCTTGGCACTATACTCCCAGCCATGTACTTACTTACTCTCTGCCTCTACTTTCCATCACAGACACCCCAACGGCCTCCCACACACACACACCCATCATTGCAGGGTTTTCAGAAAGCTTCGAATCCATTTATTCACTGCAAAACTCTTGTGTTCCATCTGAGATGCGTCTTAGCCCTCGGCTGCGGGAGAGAGAGAGAGAGAGAGAGAGAGAGAGAGAGAGAGAGAGAGAGAGAGAGAGAGAGAGAGAGAGAGAGAGAGAGAGAGAGAGAGAGAGAGAGAGAGAGAGAGAGAGAGAGCGAGAGAGAGAGAGAGAGAGAGAATGATCGATCGATGAACATAGAGAAAGTGAGAGACCGACAGAGAGACAGACAGGAAAGAGAGACGTCCCTCTCCTCCAGAAGATGGGATGAACACAGGATCCTTTTGCACTTCAAAGAGCACAGAGCTGTGTGCTGCTACAGTCTGTGTATACCTGATGGAGCGGTCTGCTGCTTATATTCTAGATTCATTCACATGCACAGCGCGTAATCACTGCTAGTAGTAGTTGTAGTAGTAGTAGTAGTATGCAACACGCATGCACCACATTGCCAATCTGATCCTCTGCAGCAGTGATTTACAATCCTCTTATGTTCAATGTGCCCCCACAACCACATCAATGTTCATGGACACCTAACTAACAAATGTTTTCCTTTGAACTAATATTAAATTATTATTATTTAATTTGAATACATTTTTAGTCATAATATGGTAGTGGCCTTATGACATTTAAAACTGAAGGTGGTGGGACGTACATCTATTTCTTGATAAGCAACATTTGACATTGCAGCTGACATACTACAATGTCAGCCTGTAGATCCGTTGCAGAGGCATGCAGTGATTTATGCCCAGGGGCACCCACAACCCCAGTCAGCCCCTCTGAGTGGTGTGTGTGATGAATGCTGCACAATGGCAGGCAGTGTTGGCGAATGCACTCACACCCTTGTGGATAGAGACAAAGCTGGACACATCAAGACGAGCCATCCATAAAACACACAGTCAAAGTGAATATCCATCTCTTATAAAAGGAAGTATTTGCACACTGTCTATACGCATATGCACAGCTAATGTGCACACTGCGCATGAAAACCGTGGATCTACTCTGAGCCAAGAAGACCATATCCCTGCCAAGATGGACTAGACTGCAGTGCTGTCATCATGGCCTTGGTGCGAGCTAGAGTCCGTGACTCTAGCGCACCTCCCTCTGCATTGCTCTGGCATCCACAGATCACTTCCTAGTTCTTACCCAGAGTGTTGATATCATATATATGGAATGGTGCTCAAGATTCATTGCGAATACGTGTGTCACGTGCAAAGACTAAAATGTTTAACTTCCAACCCTTTTTTTTTGATGCCACTCAAGGGACAGGCTCCAAAAAACGGTCAGGAAGATTAGGATTGAGAGCACACGCTCGACATGCAGACACGGTGCACGCAAGGATGCAAGGGTGCATACATACACATGTGCCCAAACACACTCGTGTGTTTACACCTGGTGGTGATGTCATACCCGGGAGGCATAATCCATCACTGTGGATCGATAGGGTTTTTAGGGTTCAGGATGAGAGCGAGATAGAGACATGAGTCACTTCACACTCACATAAAAAAACAACTAAAAGGAGGATGGAAGTGTCAGCAGACCCGATGAGGTATGTCAGCAGACGTCACACTCGTCATTAAATCAACAGCTAGCAAACTTAGAGGGATCACAGCGATGCAACGGCACGACAGCTTATCTTTGTTCTTTAATGAATTCCTCAGGGGGGACGCGAGACACAGCGTTGTAGCGACGACAAGGTACATGGAAACGGTAAAGGCCAGCATTTATACGATACGACTGTTACTTTCATTTTAAACATCTGCTGTGGAAACGGTGAACTGAGACCAACAATTGGCTAACACCACCCTAGTGGATGACTATATACAAAAAAGCCTCTGTTTCCTGTTTAATGACATCAGCACAACAAGGTTGGGTTGGCGTAGAGGCTGTTGTTTGCTAGCCGTTCACCATGTAAGCTTGTTTTGTTTGTTACCTGACACCAGCTGATCCCGCTAACAAAACGATTAATCTGGGGAGTTCTGCCATGCTTGCTTTGTCAGGTTGTGTTTCGTGTACTTTTTTACCCTCTAAAAAACAAGCAGGTTATTTCAAAGCATGCAGATAGATTGTGTTTTGTTCAATGGAAACGTTACCCACCTGCTTACAGCAGAGAACAGCCGTGGGAGGAATTATATAACATAATCAAATCAGCAGTTTATGGAATATCATAGGGGTGGGTGGAAGGGGGTAGGGACCGGAGGGTAACCGAGATGTCAGCAAAGCAGTGGCAGGGTAGTTAGCAATAGCATGAAAATCTTAAGAAAGGAAGCACAATGAGAAACGTGAAAAATATGACCAAGTGTCTAAAAAAGGCGGATGTCGAGATAAATATGCCATGTCTTTCAGTGTCTTACAAAATGACTGCTGTTGCTAAATTTGTCAAAGTTCTTTCATTTCAATATACACGGTTCTTTGACGATTACCATGATGATCCAGAGGTAGCAGATAGCTAGGCAGACAGACAGGTGGTTAACCAGCAGGCAGGCAAGCAATTAGGCAGGCAGGTAATTAAGCAGGCAACAGGTAGCAGGTGATTGATGTGCACCCAACAAAGTGGAGTTTGAAATCCATGTTCATGTCCCTGTTCAAAGTCCAAAAGAGTTTAAACTCATATAAACTACAGCTTTTCCAAGCTGCAAGGTGGATATATGAATGAAAGTATTGAAGTGTAAAGAGTAAAGAACTGTATCCTCCAGTGTCTTCCAATGTTTTTCATTTGTCAAGCAAACCAACCAACAGAGACACATGGGCTGAGCCCAAATGTGATGCTCATTGACTCAACTGTCAATATTTTGCCAATCTAGCTCACAGGGCAAATCAAAGATATAAAGTGTGTGTGTGTATGGGAAATAGAGAAAGAAAGGGCACTGATTCTGAAGAGCACCAGGGACAAAGGGGGATAAATGGTGGTGGTGGCGAAAGGCCCGGACCGGTATCAGCCATCTTTATCGGAGCAAAAGGCTAGCGAGGCAGAGAGCAGCGGGAAGGAAGCAACAGACACTTGTTTAATCACAGAATAATGATATTGTGATGGATTCTGACCTTTAGCAAGTGGCATCATGTATGGAGATTAAATTAGCGAGAGCCAGCCAGCGGATATGAGGAGGGATAGTGTGTGTGTGTATGTGCGTGTGCGCGTGTGTGTGTGTGTGTGTGTCTGTGTGTGTGTATAGTCTGGAGGTTCCTAATGATTCAGCTAACCCTTTTTTTCTCTTCCTGAGGATGTGGCCCAGACTGAGTCATCACAATCAATCCTTTGCTGATTAAGCTTCGCAATCAGGTTGGGGGGGCACAGACCACCGCCGGTGTGTGTGTGTACCTATGTAGGGTGGTCAAACACACACACACACACACACAGAAGATCAGAGCACACCGTGCTTTAAATGAGGGAAACAAAGAGAAAGGGGAGTGGGGAGGGGGAGGGGACAGGACAATTCACAATCAGGCCAATCAAACGAGTGGATTGAGGATGAAGCTGAAGAAGAAGAAGAAAAAGATGATGAAGATGAAGATGCAGAAGGCGAGAGCGAAAGAAAAGCAGGAAGGAAAGAAGGGAGGTGTCATAGGGGGGGAAGAGGGAGGGAGTCAGGGAAATAAAGAGAGAAGGGATCAAGGGAGCGAACTCCAAAGAAAACAGCGGCAGCCGAGGAGAATAATTGAATTAATCGGGTGGTGGTGGGGGGAGTGGGGGGTTAAAAGTGGGGATTTGAAGTCGGTGGCTGATGACAAATGTGGAAGAATTGCCCGTGGCATGTTCGTTAATGACATGTAATTAATGATCATTAGAGGGAAGGGTGGGGAGGATACATGGATGCATGAATGCACAGGCGACCCTCTCTCTCTCTCTCTCTCTCTCTCTCTCTCTCTCTCTCTCTCTCTCTCTCTCTCTCTCTCTCTCTCTCTCTCTCTCTCTCTCTCTCTCTCTCTCTCTCTCTCTCTCTCTCTCTCTCTCTCTCTCTCTCTCTCTCTCTCTCTCTCTCTCTCTCTCTCTCTCTCTCTCTCTCTCTCTCTCTCTCTCTCTCTCGTCTGGTGGTTGGGCTACAGAGAGGGACAGGCGGAAGGATGAGATGGAGGTGAGGGGGGTGGGGGTGGTGGTGGTGGCAGAGGTGCCTTTGAGAGGCAATGTTTAAAAATAAAAGGGAGAAAAGGCCATCAAGGGCAAAGAGATGGAGCAGAGAGATGCAAAGAGAGAAAGAGTGTGAATAGAGAGAGCTTTAGAAAAGGAAGAGAGAGTGAGGGAGAGATAGAGAGAGCCTGAGAAAGTGCCATGACAGCTGCTATTTTTGTGAAGAGAGGGAGGCACAGATAAGCAGAAAGTGTTGAAAGAAAGAGAAGAATAAAAGTGTGGGGTGAGAAAGAGAGAGAGAGCTGCGAGAGAAATGATGGACGAAACAAGTGTGAAGAAAAAAGAGAGAGGAAGAGGAAAAAGGAGGAAGGGGTGAATTCACAGCTGTCCTTGTGTTGCTCTGATTACGTTTATTCCTTTTATTCTGCTGACACAGTTGAACAAGGAGGGAGCAGCCGGCGTTTTTTTTTCTTTTTTTTTATAGGTCAAACACCAGTTTCACCGTGATCTATGGGTCTTTTCACACTCATACTGTTGAGCACACATTATGTGGCTCAGCCAAGCATGGCCATTGGGGGACCAGAGAACACATCCTTCCACTCTCTCCAGCCCTCTCTCTCTCTCGCCCTGTCTCTCT
>JACYXH010000142.1:962500-982500 GCA_026745465.1 Lota lota
ATAAGTGGCTAAGTACAGTATGTCTGAAATACCTACAAACCTACAAAAAACGTATGGAGCTGGAAGATGGCAGCACACTGAAAATGTTCTCTATTTCATTTATAATATCTATGAAGATGTGATGCATTGTTGCAGTAATGTGTGCATTTTGTGTGCAGAATTAACGTAGGCATGGGAAAGGGAATGACCAAATCCCTGAGTAGAGCATATCTGTGTGTGTGTGTGTGTGTGTGTGTGTGTGTGTGTGTGTGTGTGTGTGTGTGTGTGTGTGTGTGTGTGTGTGTGTGTGTGTGTGTGTGTGTGTGTGTGTGTGTGTGTGTGTGTGTGTGTGTGTGTGTGTGTGTGTGTGTGTGTGTGTGTGCAGATGTGCATGCATGTATATGTGGTTGTACGCGTATGTGCATGCATTTGCACATACACAACTCGGTGTGTGCGTATGCACACGCGTTCCCGTGCCCAGTACTCACCGCGCTGCTGCAAGGGATGTCCTTGACTTTGAGCCAGGCCAGGTCCAGGGTTCCCTCCCCCTTGTAGCACGACTGCAGCCGCTCCTTGATCTTCTCGTTGATCTTCCTCAGCGAGAACACGCACAACGCCGAGTCCTGGGACGCCTGGCGCGGCCGTCTCTTCTGGCCCTTGGAGAAGACGGCGAACAGGACGTCGTCGTCCGCCCCCACGTCCAGGGAGCGCGCCAGCGTGGCGCCCGCCTTGGCCAGGTACGCCGCCTGCAGCAGCCGGTACTCCACGTTGCCGCTGACGCAACCCACGGGCACCTCCACGTAGGAGTTGAACGCCGTGTCGTCCTTGCACAGACGCACGATCTTGGAGGTGTACACCTGCTCCCGGCCGGTGGAGGAGGAGCCCGTGGACGGGCCGCCGCCCATCTCCGGCTGCAGGGTCAGGAAGTAGACGAAGTTCCCGCTGGCGAAGCCGTAGATGTAGTAGATGTCAAAGTCGGGGATGACGGTGAAGGTGTCCGAGGGGATCTTGATCATGGAGGCCACGAACTCGTCGTGGAAGACGTACGCGAACATGCTGTCCGCCTCCGAGTTCCGGGCCAGCTTGCGGCTGGAGATGGTGGGGAAGTACTCGGGCTTGCCGTCCACGGCGGTGGCCACGAACAACATGTCCGGCGAGGCGTTGCTGTACGACACGATGACGCCGAACACGGAGCCGCTCTCGTTGACGCCCGACAGGTAGTGCTCCTTCTTGTGGAAGGGCTCGCCCAGCTTGAAGAGGTCGTCCAGCCGCAGGATCTTGCAGATGCCCTGGTAGAGGCTGCCACACGCCAGCAGCCGGTTCTCCTTGTAGTCCATCAGCAGCATCTTGTTGACGTTGTTGGTGAGCGACAGCGGCTCGCTGCACGTCTGGACGATGCGCGGCGGGTAGCACTTCCTGTTGTCCTCGTCCGGGCCCGTCTGGTGCGACATCTGGTACTTGAGGTCCGGTGACAGCTTGTAGATCTCGTTGACCGCGCCCAGGTAGACGTTCCCGTTGCGGTGGTCCACCGCCAGGTGGTTGAAGGTGGAGATGGGGTTCTGGGCGCGGAAGGAGAGGTACTCCTCGTCGTCGTCCTCCAGGAGCGAGGCGGTGATCACCTGCGAGCCCCCGACCTGTGAGCCTCGCACCGCCGTGGCGGCCAATAGGACGCAGCTGCTGAAGAGGAGGCCGGCCCACGTTCTCGTGATGGACCCCATTGCTGGTGCAGGATTGTTTTTTGTTTTTTTGGAGGTCGTGCCGAGGAGCGGGGGTGGGGAAGGGGGGAGGGGGGTGGGGGGGGGGGGAGGAGAAGAAACAGTCCGGTGCTCTCGGCCAATCGGATCAAGCTTGTCTTGAAATGAGGGACATTCTGCACCTAGGAGAGAAGGGGCAGAAAAAAAGAACAGTTTGAGCAATATGACGTTGGCGACATTCAATCCATCCCAACACTATGCTTACATACAAAAATGTATTTTACTACAGTCGATATCCTGCGACAAACACCGATATGGGTTTTAAAAGAGGACAGCTATCAGTGAGCGAGTGTGTGCTAGGGCACAAGAGCAGGAGGGGTGACGCATCGTAGGGCAAATGAACAAACTCTGAGGGGGTTATCAGCAGAGCTCTGCACCACTACCTCTCTGAAGCAGCCCTGTCTTCCCCCAGTCTTCCACTCCTTTCTGCCTCTCTGCTCGGACCGCTACAGTGTTTAATTGATTGTTCCCCTAGAGGAGCCATTTGCATGCCTTGCCGTTTCCTCTATATTTCCCCAAGAGCTGACACGGCTCGAAGACAGGGGGAAAAAAAAAGGACTACCTTTCATTCTACCCCTTCACACACACACACGAGGTATTTTTTTATCAGTGGAGTGGGGAACAATTAGGGTGGAAATGCAGGGCGTTGCAGAAAACAAATCCCCCCCAAACAGTCATTAGCCTTATTTGCCCTGTCTCAGTAATACAAATACGTGGCAAGAGATGATGCTTGTTATTTCACACACGTATGCTAACGTTTTTCCTCAGACGTTCATATATAACGTGCAAGGGGCAGCGAGAACAGAGAACACTGTCAATATGCACTATGCCATCGAGAGGAAATAGGAAACTGTAAACAAGATGCTGTGTGTGTGTGTGTGTGTGTGTGTGTGTGTGTGTGTGTGTGTGTGTGTGTGTGTGTGTGTGTGTGTGTGTGTGTGTGTGTGTGTGTGTGTGTGTGTGTGTGTGTGTGTGTCTTGTTGAAGGTACAGGATAAAATTGAATATACCACTGGTTATCCTCCTGGAGCCACTATTATACACAGATGCATACAACACAGTTGTTCCCAAGCAATGCACTGCACTGCCATTGAGGAAGTGTACCATTATATGTGCACCTGATCCATATCCAGTCTATCTAGTTGTAGCATAGTCTCATGCTACACGCCACCTAGGTGGCTTCCATACTCCACCTAGGTGACTTTCCTCTGGCTCCTCCAAACAATTGGACACAGGGTGGTGATGTTGAAAGACCGGTTTATTGCAAAGGTTGAGTACGATGGTACATGCAGATGGTGCTCCATACGGCCATGTAGGAGAGCTCTCCTTGAGTGTGTGCGGTGATGGCTGGTTTAACCTGTGCACATTGATTGCTCAATGTGCAACAGGTGTGCAGCCTCACCCAGCTCCAGACTCCAATCAGTCTGACTCCAGGTGAGGCTGCTTAAACCAGCCATCATCCACACACACTCCCACACTAGTATCCATTGAAAAAATAACAATAAAAGGTATTTTCATGTTAAGACTGCATTTCCCTGCCGTTCCTTTCCTGTCATGTCCTTCATGTCCTCTATGAAGAATTCAAATGGAAACTATGAACTATTTTGAATATTGACTGTGTTAAATAGTGTCCAGCTACAAAAAATTGGACCCTTGGTGTTTGCACTAACATGATTGGACGGCTGCTTTGGCTGTGATCTCGTAGCATGTAGCGTTAAAAGAAATCCTGCTCTGATAATTCCTTTTCTGCAAAGCATTGTTTCGTCTCAAATTCAATTTTGAGCAATCGCCTTGCTGTTCTGAAAGGCATATTGGCCCGCGTGGAACTCCTTTCAAATGACGGTAATATGAAAGTGGCGAGAGAGAGAGAGAGAGAGAGAGAGAGAGAGAGAGAGAGAGAGAGAGAGAGAGAGAGAGAGAGAGAGAGAGAGAGAGAGAGAGAGAGAGAGAGAGAGAGAGAGAGAGAGAGAGAGAGAGAGAGAGAGAGAGAGAGAGAGAGAGCATGTCTTTGTCAGAGAGAAGACGATGTATGAAATCGAATAGTGACAGAAAATGCGCCTCAATGAGTTCAAGGGAACGATTGGAGCCATGGGTCAGACTCAAACACCCATTGGAAATATAACGGCTATTTGCCGTTATTACCTGACCATCACATCACTCAATTTTTTTATTGCTTTTTTTGGTGGTACATTTCAATCATCGTGACCCCCCCCCCCCCGTGCCGCTTCACCCCCAACGCCCACCTCCTGTTGCTATGGACACCTCACAAGCTTGGTGAAGCAGTAAAGCTGTGAATGGATGTCGGCATTATCCAATCCCAGATCGCATCTCAGGTGCGTATCTATGCAATAGCTGGCGATCCAGCACCTCCTCAGCGTCTTTCTGCTGGCAGTCAAACAGGACAGAGAGAGAGCGAGAGAGCGAAAGAGCAAGAGAGCAAGAGAGAGAAACAGAGAGAGAGAGAGATACAGAGAGAGCGAGAGAGATACAGAGAGGGAGAGAGAGAGAGAGAGCGAGAGAGAGAGAGAGATGAATAAGGGCAGTGAGAGAGAGGGCTGGAGTGGAGTGATGAGAGCGATAAAGATACGATAGGCAAGATAGAGGTGGTGATTGTGTGTTAAAGTAGGTCTCTATGTGCGTGTGTGCGTGCGTGCATGTGCCTGCGCGTGCATTCGAGAGTCCGTGGTACAGCAATAGAAAAAACACACTCGTTCCCCTTTTGGTAACTAATCTAAAAGACAATCTAGCCTAGAAAAAATGTAATGTGCTCAGGAAGGGGGAGGAAGATAGATATAGGGTTCTTCGGTTAGACTCAGGACAGTGAGCCAGCCACGACAATAAAACTAAAAATAAAACAGGGAGTTGCTGTATTATTAATCTCACAGCAACACAGGCCACAGGACACAACGCCAGCTCCTGGTAAGCTCCCTTCCCTCTCATTTGCCTGATGGGAGGAAGGAGACGGCAACCATAATAAAGCGGTCCTCTGAAACAAGCCGACAAGATCACTCTGCGTCGACTATTTATAGAGGCAGACTGACACAGGGCGAGAGATGGAGGGGAGGAGAGAGACAGTGAGAGTGAGAGAGACAGAGAGAGAGACAGAGAGAGAGAGAGAGAGAGAGCGAGTGAGAGAGAAAGAGGGAGCAAAAATAATAAGAAGAGAGGGGTATAGAACAGAGAGGGGTGAGGATCATCCTCACATAGGGCTCCATATTGTACATACTATGTCCTGCCTAATCCCTCTCACTCTCTCTCTCTGTCTCTCTCTCTGTCTCTCCCTCTCTATTTGTCCTCTCTCAGCAATACAAATACGTGGCAAAACATGCCCGCCACCCCCCCCCCCCCCCAAGGTTGTTTTCCACTGACTAGAGGGAATCACCTGATGGAAGTGAAATCTTGCTGCCTCACAGGTCAGGGGGCACAATTCAGACTGAATAGGGGGAGAAAAATCAGATGCGTATCAGAGCATAGTATAGCGGGAGCCCAAGGAAGTGGAGGAGAGGAGAATAGAACAGGAGAGTGGATAGGATAGGAGAAGAGGGGAAAAGAGAGGAGAGGAGGAGAAGAGGAGGGCAGAGGAGAAGAGGAGGGGAGAAGGAAGGAGAAGCTAAGAGAAGAGGAGAATAGAGGGCAGAGGAGAGGAGGTGAGAGGAGGGAGGGGAGTCTAGAAGGGAGGAGAATATTGATTGGTTCCTGTGGGGCTGTCAGAGTGTTTCCTGGGTGTCCCAGGTGAGAAGGCTGTGTCAAGGTGACACCAGAGACCAGCGGGTGGAAAGCTCTCTCTTTGAACTCGCTGTCATCGACAGTTTTACATTCCACCAACAGCCTGCTTCCAAAAACATGTTTTCTGACGTCTCTGCCAATCTGCCCCTCAACAGAAACAGACACTTTATTTCACGAAGAAATGGTTTGGTTTGGTTTGGTTTGGTTTGGTAGCACCTATTTTCCAGGCCTCGTTCCAAACCTAAAACAAGCCTGGTTACATTTGACGGTCTCTCAAATATATTATATGTTTGAGAGAGTTCAGCTTTGACATTACAGCTGGTGTAGATTCTGACTAGTTTATAACATTTGATACCCTGCTAAAATTGCAGTGCATGCAATGCAATGCAATGCAATGCAATGCAATGCATGTGCTTTCACATCAACTTAATATAATCCATACACAAACTAGCTAGGCAAAAATAAAGGTTTGCCAAATAAAACTTTTAAACACCACAGCTGTAGGCCTGGCTGTCAGAAATAAATGTTTAAAACATTTCAAACTTTAAACTTGAAGGCACGCATTCCAGCCACCGCTTCTGCGTTTTAGAGTCAATGTGCTGCATAGCAGATTTCATAGTAAGTTCTACAATATTGAAAGGAAACTGGTTATATCAATAGAGGTCAGTTGATATTTTGTTAAACAATTACGCGTAAAACGCATAATCAAGAGCAGAAAAAAACAGTCTAGCTTCTTTCTGTTGATAGACATAGGAAAAGCTCAGATGAGGAGCACAACGTTTAAGTGGAAGAAATTTGTTGGAAATGAGGAGCCCTTCGCTGTCTCGCGAAGAAACCGACATAACATCTTACACAGTGTGAAAAAACATTTAAGTAGCGATCACAACGCAAGACGTAAGTAGGATGGGATTAGGAGATTATATGTGGGTAAGAAGTAGAATAATCCTTTACTTTTCTGTTGAGAGACATAAAGGATGGTTTATCGTGGATAGGCTTGCCCATTGTAAATGAGCCATTAAGAATAGCAAACAGAACAACGATGAGTCCGTAATGGAGAAATAAGCAAAAACAAATAAATGAGCAGGGGTTTTTTCAGCACAATGATAGGCCTGAGGCAACATTAATTATACCAGAAACAAACCAGGACCTAAACCAGCGCATTAGCAGGAGACAGGGACAGAAAGAGCAACATAGCAAAGACTAGAACGATGGAACGAGTAAGTGAGAAACAGGCTATTAAAAATGAAGAGAGACAGAGAGACAGAGAGAGAGAGAGAGAATATGTGTGTGGATGAATAAAATGTTGTGTGTTGGAGTACAGGAACTCCTGCTCCTGCTGAGCGCAGGCTCTGATCACAGGAAGAACTGTCACACTGAGACCAGAGGAAACACCATGTCCCAATACACAAACACACACACACACACACACACACACACACACACACATACACACACACACATAACTCTCACAAACACACACACAACCATATAACTCTTACAAACAAACAAACACACACACACAAAACTCTCTCTCGCACACAAACAATTGTCTCTCACATAGACACCCACACACACTCTCTCTCACGCTCACACACACACGCACACACAAACACCCACACCAACACATGATACACAAAGGTTTTAATCTGAAGCATTTAAGTATATTGCAAAGGACACAAGGTTACCCACACACACAAACACTCACAGGCTGCTGTAAAACCATTTTATACGATTGAGATGTATTCATGCATTCCTCCACATGCGCATAAATGATGCATCTATGTATTGAACCATAACATGATCACACACATCGACTTCTGCACCCAGAAGACCTGACCACCAAAGAGCTGATGCTCACACACAAAAACACACACACATGCCCATACACATACATACAAAACACACAGGTGCACTGCCATGAATAATAGCAAACAGCAGCATTGTGTAAATGTGAAGCACACCTTCGCCATACAAATAAAGATATGTATACACACACACACACACACACATACATAGACACACACACACACGTATGAAACACCACGATTACTGTGAGATCAAACTCTCACACGTCTTTCAAGCTAAGACAACCCCTGCTGGGAGACCTGAAAAACCAGATGGTGTGAGAGAGAGATAGGAAGAGAGGAAGAGGAAGAGAGGAAGAGAGAGAGAGGGGAAGATAGAGAGAGATGAGGGAGAGAGAGAGAAAGACAGAGAGAGAGAGACACAGAGAGACACAGAGAGAGATAGAGAGAGCTAAGAGGGGGTGGAGAGGGGTGGTGGACTGTCCTCTGTGTTTACATCAAGATGTGGATTAGCGGCCGCGGTGGATTACCGTGGCAGAGATACCCAACTAGATCAGTGTTCGGAGGGGTGGGGGAGGGGGGGAAGGTGCTGGTGGTGTGGGGGGCCTAATCCAACAGGCACACTCCTTGATATCAACAAAAGCAAGGGCTTAGGGTGGAACAGACACGCAGGCCGTGATGTTGCGGAGAACGTTTGAACGAGACACTCGACGACCAATCTGGAATCCAGCAGTCCTACTTTGCTATAGCAGAACTTCTTCAGGGGGATGTCAGACACTAAAGTAAAGGGGTTGGGTTATGCCTTGTTTCCTGTTTTGTTACAGAGATATTCTGAACTCATTCACGTGAGTGGATGAGGCTTTCAGAAGGGGATTTTAATAAGTGTATTTCTACACGGTTGTGTTTTGAAACCTTTACAGACACTTTCTTAACACTAGTGCTGGCCGAGTTGAGTCCACTGTTAATAGCCAATTACGCGCTTACAGATCCCTGCCTACAGCAACATGGTAAATGTGGAGGGAAAGAAAGTGAAACTCCCCGTTCACCCTGATATGAGCTTGTCTGCCATCATACTTACATACATATTTTATCTAAAGTCTGCTTTGTGAGAACACTCGACGACGGACTACATTACTGTTTGGACCTTGTCATATCTGTTAAACAGATATGAGTTGTTTAACAGATGAATACAGAGAAGGAGAAGAAGGAGAGAGAGAAGTGTGTTCACGTTTCGTTCTGAGGCCATGGCTTCATGTGGTAGCTTTTTTTAAATGGGCACACACACAAGCCTCTCCCTCTGACAATGTGTTGTTACACTAGAAAAAAACAAATAGTCTAATAGCCAAGTGAATAATTAGGGCCATATGCCCACCTCTTCTTAATGGACCTTACAAACCATCCCCATGGCAACAATCAGTCGTGTTCTAACGTGGGCTACTTGGCAGGCTGTGCACGGATGTTTGAATCCGAAGGACTCTTCGTTCTTTTCCTGACCTTGGGAGGAAGCTGGTTTGATATTCACAAAACCTCTGGGCAACATGACACCTGTAAACAACTGGGGTGTTGTGTTACCATGTGGCTATCATTAAAAGATGGGATCCAGCGCACATCGCCTCAAAGTGCCTGTTGTAACTAGGGGAACGGCTAAGATGCTGAGCAGCCCTCGCCACGGGCTCTCTCTCTGGCTCTGTTGTGGTCAGAATCTACCTCCCTCGCCCTTCATGGCTTATTCATGACCTGCTAACTGCCCCAAGGTTCAAACACACCTTAAATACACACAGACACACACACACACACATGCGCACACACTCTCCCATAAATACTAGATTAAAAGAACCACTCAGTATCAGCAGACATTCTCTATCTTCACTTTGCATTTTTCCTTCTTTAATACAGTTTGTTCTGTTGTGTCTCTCTGAGTATCTGTGTCACGCCAACCCAGTGAGGGTGAGACGGAACGACCTGGGCAGATGTCACCACTCCTGGAGTCCTTCGTCCCAGGGTCAAGTGTTAGTCTCCCACACACAAACACACACACACACATGCGTGCCTGGGTACCTGCGTGCGCGCGTGTCTGTGTGCATGTGTGGAGTATGTGTTTGAGTGTGAGTGTGAGTGCGTGTGGTTTTGAGTATGAGTGTGTGTGTGTGTGTGTGAGTTTGTGTGTGAGTTTGTGTGTGTGTGTGTGAGAGTTCGTGTCTGTGGTATGTCTGTTTGAAGTGTGTGTGTTATCATCAGTCAGGCTGGAGTGGCTCTAATAGCATTAGGATGGGCTGTTGAAAAGCCCATTGGTCCTCCCGTCAGCACCTGTCTCTGATTGGGTTAGAGCTTGGCTCAATTGTTGCGTGGGCGGGTTAAATAGCAGACACATGTGAAAAGGGCCTCAAATTTCAACCATACGATGATATGAATGATTTTTCAGATATGAACCAGCAGGTCCAATCAGGAAAGATCGCACTTGTATCTTAGTTGGTTCTCCCTACCAACAAACATAAGTGTGATTATGAGCATTGGAGAAAGCGATGGGGAAAATGCTGCCGTGGATATTCCATAGCCGTGTAACCACTACAGTTGGGACAAAATTACACACTAACCTACTTGGTTTTAGACATCTTGTGGTGGTAAATCTAATTTGGATCAAGAAATGCCTCGTGATATTTTACTGCAATTACTGTAAACGCAGCCAAGGAGTCTTCTTAAGTGGTGTTGCTAGGCACTGGCTGACAGCTGCTCTCACACAACACATTTAACACCTCTCTCTCCTTCTCTCTCTCTCTCTCTTGCTCTCTCGTTCTTTTACCAATTCCCTCTCTCCTTTACCAATCCTCTCGCTCGTTGCGTTAACAGGCAGGCGGCAATGCAGGGTTGTGTTGACAAATGAACTCTTGCTGCATAGTGGCTAACCCAGAGCAATGTCTCCACCCTTCTTCTCTGTTTCCATCTTCCTCTCCTTTCCTATGATCACCCCCTGTGTTTTTCTCTTTCCGAGACTCCGCCTCTTTCTTTCCTTCATTTACTCAAGTCTCTCCCCCCACACACACATACTTCAAACAAGTTGTGTTATTTTCCCCCCAGAAATTAATTATGAATTTCATGTTCTGCTGCAGTATGATACAATAGAGCAAGAACAGCCCAACACAGTGTGTGTGTGTGTGTGTGTGTTTGTGTGTGTGTGTGTGTGTATGGTTGTGTGTGTGGTTGTGGTTGTGTGTGTGTGTGCGTGTGTGTGTGTGTGCCAGTGCATAGTGTACAGGGGTTAATAAATAATTATTTGTGCAAGTTTTTCTTTTATCGAAGTGAAAGTGAGATGGTGTGGCATCATAACACCCAACCTCACAACCACAGTCTCTCACTCATACACACTCATACACACACATACACACACGAACATTCAGAAACACAACCGCAAAAACACGTCACGCCACTCCCAAACACTGCACACACATGGGCATGACAACATACACAAACACACCAATGCTATCATCCTCTCCTCTCATCTAGCCTCTCACACACACCCACACATTTAGAATTAATCACACACACGCCTCTCCCAAACACTGCACACGTATGGGCATGAACATAAACACACACAGACACTGACAACACATATCACACACACACACACCAACACTATCACCCTCTTGTCGAATTAAGCATCACACACACACACACACACACACACACACACACACACACACACACACAAGCACACACACAAACACACAAACACACACATTCAAACACACACACACACATATATGGCCCGTGCATAAGCTTCATGACTGTATCAGTTTGGACTTCCACAGGGTGAGTCACCAGTGTGGGTCCCCAGCCAGTGACGTCCCTTACACCTTATTGTTTCTCCATCACTCTCCCCCTCCTCTCCTCCTCCTCTGTTCCTCCTGATGGGCCCTACCTTCCTTCACTCCTCGTCCTCTCTGTGTCTCTGTCTCTCTCTCTCTAGACATTCACTCCTCCCATTCATCCATCCTTCGTATTCTCTCTCTTATCCTCTCCATGTATCTCTACCGTGACTTCTCTCTCTTTGTCTCTCCCTCGCTTGCTCTCTCGCTTGCTCTCTCGCTTTCGCTCTCTCTCTCTCGCTCTCTCTCTATTTCTCTCACTATCTCGCTCTCTTCTCTCTCTCTTCACTCCTCCCATTAATCCATCTCTCTCTCAATCCCTCTCTCTATCTCTCTGTTGCTCTCTCTGTCTCTCTTTCTCTGTCTCTCTTCTTTCTCCCTTCACTCCTCCCATTAATCCATATCTCTCTCTCTCTCTACCTGACATTCTCTCATTCATCCATCCCTATCTCTCTCTCTCTCTCCCGTCTTTCCCCGCTTCTGCAGCCACTTTCTCATCCATTCCTCCCCCCTCCCTCCCCCTAGCAATACGGGGGCCTGTCGGTGTCGCTGAGGCAGGTAATAAATCAGGGATCATAGGGCCCCTGGTTCTGCACACAGCAGCAGCACACCTTCACACACACACACACACACACACATACAATGCCCTCCTCCCACTGATAAACGCAACAGTGTGTGTGTGTGTGTGTGTGTGTGTGTGTGTGTGTGTGTGTGTGTGTGTGTGTGTGTGTGTGTGTGTGATTCATAGAGGTAGATAGAGAACAACACTGGTAAGTTAGACAGACAGGCTGATAAACAGAGATAGGTAGGTAGACAATCAGAGGGGTAGAGTGAGACAGACAGGCAGACAGACAGCAAACTGATTGAAAACAGAAGAGGTACAAACACTAAAACAAACAGATATGCCAACACATGCAAACAGCCAGATATACAGAAAGATAGACAGCTAGATTGACAAACTTGCAGAGAGACAGACAAACAAATACACATACAGGCAGACAGACAACAATTGATTGCAAAACTGAAGAGGTAGAAACACTGGAACAAAGACATATTGCCGATGCACAATAGGAACACACACACACACACCTGTGTCTGGAAGTAGAATTACCAGATACACACTTTGCCAAGGATTTGCACAAAAGACACACACACATACCCTCTCTCACACAGCCTAGGGGACAAGGCGTAGAAGAACCGAACGGGGTAGTTTGGTGTCTGGAACAAAACAAGCCCGGAGACAGACGCGGCCTGAAGCAGGAAAATAAAAAACATGTGGGAACAGCCTCCAACACCCCCACCGCCACCGACCCCACCCGGGACATTACTCTCCCCCCACTGGGACGAAGGTGATCCTAGGTACCCAGGAACAACAGCAGGAGGGTCAACAAGACCCACCACCAATACAGCCACTTATGGGACAGAACAGAGGTGGTGGCGGTGGCGGTGGTGATTCTGCAAAATGTTGCTCAATGCGGCCAAACTTACTCCACAAAAACATTCTGTTAGTGCTGTAGTGGTGAAACCCAATAGCGGTCTGACTCTGTTTAACAACAGTGCTGCAGTCAATAAAGGCGTTCTTAAAAGGTGCTGACACGAATTTCAAACTCTTAAGTTGCGATATGTTTGAATTGATCACACCGGGTGGAGCGAAACAGACTGTTCGGATGACACTCAATCGTGGCCCGAGTGGTTATTAACACCCAATCATTCTCAACATGAGCCAGGCCCGCTCGCAGAGGAAACATCGCTGCACAGCGCCGGAGGTAAAGACGTCAGTTACTAAATACTTCTATGGTGCGCTCAGTTAAATGTTGCTCAATCCCAACTGGTTTCAGCTTGTGAGGAACCAACAGACAAACAACTCCCCCCCCCCCCCCCCCACCTCTCTCTTGCTCTCTCGCTCTCACACTCTCTCTCTCTTCTCTCTCGCTCTCACACTCTCTCTTCTGTCTCCCTCTGGCTGTCTCTCTCTCTCGCTCCCTTCCCTTGTTTTATGTTTAATGTTTTTTGTAAATCGAAGATCTCTCTCTCTCCCGCTCGCTCACTCTTTTCCTCACTCTCTACCTCTCTCACTCTCTCTCTCCCTCTCTATCTACCTCTCTCTGCCTCTCCCTCTCTTTCCCTTGATATTGCTAGAGTATCAGCTTTTGACAATTATTGTCTATCGTGCAAAAACAGGGTATTTTTGTGTGTTCGGCCTGGAAGCTGTTGACGAGATCAGGCCTGTCCCAGTCCGATGTCGGGATTTTAACTCATTATCTGCCCTCACGCAGCCCCCTAAAGCATGGATTGTATCTCTCTCTCTCTCTTGCTCTCTCTCTCTCTCTCTCTCTCTCTCTCTCTCTCTCTCTCTCTCTCTCTCTCTCTCTCTCTCTCTCTCTCTCTCTCTCTCTCTCTCTCTCTCCCTCTCTTGACCTCTGAGAGATTAACTCCTTAGATATTACAAATGCTTAATAATCACACAGCTTTGTGCTGATTATAATAAACCCTTAAACTGCTGCTTAAACTTCTACCTCCACGTCTAACCCACACACACACAAACACGCACACACATTCACACACATGTGTGTGTGTGCGTGTATGTGTATGTGTGTGTGTATCATGTGTGAGTGCCTGTGGGTGTGACAAGGGGCTTGTGACAAAGGACATGGATGTGGACTTAACAGTAAAATTAATCTATCCTATCTGATCCAATCCTATCCTATTGAACGCACACACACACACACACAGACACACACACAGACACACACACTTTTGCACACAGAAACACACACACATGCACTCCCTGTTAATCTGAGAGACTCATCAGACCAGTTGTTGGTTTATGTTTGAAAGAAGCTGATGGATTAAGACTTACAGAGGAGCCTAGGATACGTCTTAACCAACACCCGTCTGTCCCAAACCCCCCAACCCCCACTACAAACATCTGGAATTAGGTCAGTTGTCCTCAGAGCATCTTTATCAAGGGGCATGTCCTCTTGTGTCTTGTTTTTGTGCGACTCACAGACTTGTACTAGGATACTCATAAGACAAAATGTCTTGGACCCTCTCTACATTTCGTTCTTAGTGTGTTGATGCCTTGATCACTCAAACAAGGACTGACAAGATAAGAAGACCTCTTAGTGTATTTATGTTGTAAAGGACAGAACTTGGGATGTCAGAGATTTCCACATCAACAAATGATGATGTGGAATGATGAAAATGTCAATGCTTCTAAGAAGCGGTACTTCGTGTAAAATCGAAAAACTGCACTGTGTCTAAATCTAAAAAGTGGAGCACATGGAAGCTCAGTGGTAGCTGCATAGAGCCCAGAGGGAGGGGCCCACATGACAATACGTTCACATCCAACACGAACAGATCAAGGAATCTGCACCCAAAGGCCCGCCAAGACAGAAATATACCCAGAAGGCATCGACTCTCATCGGTTTCAGACGATTTCAATTTTTTTGTGCTAGCAGATCAGACATGCTGTGCTCAAAGAGGAAGGAGTGGTTAACTCCACCACTACCAGCACCATTACCACCACCTACACCACTACCTAAGCCACCAACACCACCGCCGGTACCCCTACTGTGTAAAGTTTTTTAATTTTTATTTTTTTCTTCACAAATTTGCCTCCATCGGAAACTTCCCGAGCAATGGGAAAAAGTTGAACATGGTTGTCAGTGAAATCGGATGAACTACTAATAATCAAGAGCAACATAGTCTTGATGCAGTTGGGGATGTATATGCTGCAGACAAGAAAAGAACATGGGATTCCTTTGGGGAACTGTGGCATTGTGGGTAATGGGTTTCTGGAAGCATAAATACAGAGATATGTATATGTCAAAAGTGCCCTTTCAGACTACACACCAAGACAGATTCCATTTGGAGACAGACTCGGAGACACCTATGTTAAAACTGCTTCTACCCAGGAGAGAGTCAAAGACAGAGAGAGGGAGAGAGAGAGAGAGAGAGAGAGAGAGAGAGAGAGAGAGAGAGAGAGAGAGAGAGAGAGAGAAGCAGATAGGCAGAGACGAGCGAGGAGCCCAGAAATGTTGCTTTAATAAAGGTCAGAACCATCAATGACATGAATTGACACAGATGGAATACCCCTTCCCGACCAATATTTCTTACCAACACATCCGTAGAGGGAAGGAAAGTGTCTACCATTGCATTTGGTTTTCCCAGCGGCTGCTGCCTACCGCGGTCTACCGCGTCCCCGAGAGTACTCGTCTTGGCGTGTGTTGACTAAATACTATTGTAGTTATAATTACCAATAATTGCTACTTGTTAATAATTATAGCACATTAGCGGCTGTATTGTGGGAACGATGTAAGGCCTGAACAACAACAACAGGAATCGCTATGATAACATACTGGGGAAACGATTTTTTTGAGAAATACCTCCCCCAGCCCCTCCCCCAAAATATCTATTAGTATGCATCAGTATGTTCTAATGCAACCCTGCAAGCCTGTGCATCGCGACGTCACATCGCGACGTCACATCGCCATAACCGCCTCCATTTTGGAAGCATTGGAGCATAGAAATGTTAGTTATGTTAGTTATGTTGTGGGTAGTAATTTATTTTTGGTCATTGTTTAGTAATTAATCGTGAAATGATTTGTCATTATGGGGAAAGATTGTTGTGTTTGAAACTGCTGCAGCGTTTCTCGTGTGAGACGTTGCAAAACAAAGTTTTTATTAGCCTAGGTTACAGTATGTTGCTTCATGATTTTACTCTCTTGAGTCCTCTCAATATGGCAACAAAATTATATCTGTAACAAATCATCCCATAATGCATTCTGATGTGCAAACCCTATAGAATGTCACTGTGTGGTGCAGAGTGCAACCTAGTCATTTGCAGTAATAAACACTTCACACACACACACTCGCACGCACGCACACACCCACACCCACACATGCGCAAACACACACGCTCAGACACACACTCAGACACGCACACACCCATACAGAATCATCATCATCATCATCATCATCATCATCACAACCATCATCATCATCACCATCATCACCATCATCGTCACCCCCAGCAACGAAGCAGAGTGCCAGCCAGTGCTAATGATAGAGCTCGCCACTGCAGGGGGTCCGCTCCCCTACCATCAGCTCCTCCCGTTAAATGAGCTCATCCCGTAGGGGGGGTCCCCCAAACCCGCCTGATTTCCACTCCCTCCCCATGCCTCCATCCTGCCCATCCCTCCACACCTCACCTCTCGTGTCCCCCGTCTCCCCCCTGTCCAACAATCTATCTTGCTGCTCAGAGACAACACACGCTGCAGGAGTTGGCATACTCAAGTTGTTTTTCATGTAATCCACGTCTATATTATGTACATATACGTATTCATATATCGTTAAAATACACACATATACAGTACGTAGACTACTAATGGTCCTGTATAGCTTGAAAACAAATATAAAATATTATACATGTATTAATTCACAGTATGCTTATACATATACACTACTAACCATCCTGTGTATCATGAAAACAATCCCCCAAATCCCCAAAACATAATAAATATATACAGGTATATACGTATTCATGAACAGTAAATCTCCATAAAGATATGCATATACGTACACTATTAACCATCCTGTGTATCTGCTATCTTCTACTGTGTCTGATCCAAACTAGATGTGATACCCTGGAGCGTGTTCACACTTCAAACCCTTCACTCTGTGATAGCGAGCTGACTGGTGCGTTCAGGCGATGCCCTGGAATTGACGTGCCGATCGATAACTCATCATAAAAAAAAATACGTTATGTATTTCCCTCACATGTCATATACATCTCCACACGCACACACATACACACACACACACACACACACACACTTCCGCCATTAATAAGGAAAACGATGTGTTTCCCGTGACCTTTTATAAAACGGTCGCAGGAGACACTACAGAGTGAGTGTATGTGTGTGTGTGTGTGTGCTTGAGCATCGACGATTCGAGTGTGCGTGCACGAAAGTGAGCATATGTGTGTGTGTATGTGTGTGTGTGTCTCTGCATAGTAAGCCACACCGAGCAGCCTATCCGGTGGTAAATCTGTGGCACGGGCCCTACGTCTGTGTCATATTTGGGCTAGCGAGGGCCCCTGGGGCCATGGTGAGGCCGTCTGAGTGGAGGCGGGAGCCGGAGTTGTAGTGGGCGGATGATAGTTGTGATGAAATGACTCGTATGCTCGTAAATCCACCCCTGTCATTGTCCTGGAACACACTACACTATTGCTCTCTCTCCCTCGCTCTCCTTTATTCCCTCACACACTCTCTCTCTCTCACTCTCTCACTCACACAAACAGCCAAACGGATCACTGATCACTCTAGTTCACTGACATTCCGAGATACTTTTACGTGGGCTTAGTTGTAACACACACACACGGGTGAGGTATGACTCATGACCTCGTGACAGTGTATAGTGCATGGAGTCTTAGAACGTCTTGCAGAGCGGCTGGTGCACGGACGCGACCGGGCACAAAACACACACGCATTACTCACCACATGCAATAGCCCGGGGTCCACCGTGATCACGTTGTCTTGTCATGCGTTTGAGTTACTACACAATGAGAGTGGGAGGAGCCGTGGTCTAATTACGATGCTCCTATAAGCACAGCAGCGGACATAGTACTTAATATCAGGTTATACATGTATTCCAGATAGATGACTCGGACAGGCCGAGTATTGCCCATCACACCCTTAACCTTCCTGAAAGAAATATAGTTGTTGATGATACTTTACATGTTCTATTAGCCGGCCATTACTGGAAGCCGGCCAGGAGCGGTCGGGTTACGTGTTTTGAACTGTAATATTTTTTCTGTTCCTGGATTCAATCCCAGCACTTCATTAATAATAACATCTCCATTATATTATGGATACGATCGTTCCTCTTCGTCCTTCTCCTCCCACCTCCCCTTGCTTCTTGGGTTTTAAGTAGTCTGCTTCTCTGATTTCGCTCTCTCTCCCTACTTTCAGTATCTTTCTCTCTCTCTCGCTCTCTCTCTGACTATCAGTCCCTTTCTCACTCTCTCTCTGACTAGCAGTCTCTCTCTCTTTCTGTCTCTCTCCTCTCTTTCTTTCGCTCTCTCTGTTTATTTTTCTCTATCAGTCCTTCTCTCACTCTCTCTCTGACTAGAAGTCTCTCTCCCTCTCTCTCTCTCTGTTTCTCTATCTGGCTCTGCCTGTGGCACAGAGACAAGCTCTTCAGAGTCCCCTGCCACGCTGCTAGCTAAAAGTGCGGAGCGTAGCAAACCAACACACAGGGATTTGGGTTTCTTTTTTTTCAGTCCTTCCTTTCCTTCCTCTTCTTCTCACTTCTCCACAGTTATTCACTTTTCAGCTTGTTATAGTTATTTCATATATAAATATATATATATATATATATATATATATATATGAAATAACTATAACTTGGATTTCACTTTCACTTTTTACCCAAACACAGTGTGTTGTGGAGACACAGTCTCCGTGAAATGTGCGCACAAATGTGGACACACAAAGAACATTCACACACACACACACACACACACACACACACACACACACATGGATACACTTCATAACTACCGCTTGGCCGATTGGCCTTTGGGCCTGGGCATAACCCAATAGAAGCGCAGAGGGTAGTCACCATGACGATGCAGAACGGAAAGCCTCAAAGAAATGGGGGTTGGTGGGGGTGGATTGGGGGGGTGGGGGGGTGGGGGGGGGAGGGCATGACAGACACTTTTACCACGCTTACATGACACAGGGAGCGAGAGAGACAGAGCGAGACAGGGAGAGAGAGACAGAAAGAGTGGTAAAAAGACAGAGAAAAGGAGAGAAAGAGTGGTTGAAAGAGAGGCAGACAGAAATATAGAGAGCTAGAGAGGGAGAGAGAGAGGTAGAAAGAGAGAGATAGAGTGGGAGAGAGGCAGAGAGAGAGGGAGCAAGAGAGAGACCAAGCGAGAAAGACACACACAATGTGTGTAGAAAGAGAGAGAGAGAGAGAGAGTGAGTGAGATGTAAAGAGAGAGAGAAAGTTTGAGAAGCCTTCATGCCGTGAACCAAAGTAGTCCGTAGTCACACTTGGAGTGAACCGTCCAAATCCTTGAGGGAGACAAGAGCAACGGCTCTGGCGATAGCTTCCAGAGGGGCTGCTAAGGACTGGGTCTCAGAGGGGAGAGGAGAGGGGAGGTGGGACCAGACTGCTGTAATAGATAGGGGCCCCTGCCAGTGGAACTGGATCGGGCCCCTGTTAGTCTTGGCCTTGGGCCTGGGCTACTCCAGGCTTGTCTGAGCTGTCGCTGTCGTGTCTCCTTGTGCGGTGTGTCTCTCACACAGCAGTGCTGTAGTACCCAAACAAAGGCAGAAATGCAGCCCAGACCTTGCTTCGGTTGCATGTACACACACCTCGGTATCGTGTTTCCACGCTCAAACTCAAACGCCCAAACCCAAACACCCAAAGCATGCTTCCTATTAACCCCGGTTGTACATATGTTACATTTGTATCATCGGAAACTAAGACCTCCTATACAGCAGGCCTTAACATCGAGTCCCACAAGCCCCACAGTAGTATTGATCCAACCATCGCGTCCCTGCAGCACCCACTAGTTATATTCTGAGAACAGGGGACCTTTGTTGACAAAACGCGTCGCCATGGGAATCACCGTTACGTGGGCAGGAGGTAGGGACGTGCACGCGTGTGTGTGTGTGGTTGTGCACACACACACACAAACATACACACAACACACACACACACAAGGTAACGATAATGAATACAGAATGCAGCAAAGGTTTGAAGCTTAGTTCTCATCGCATCACACTATCATTCGCACAGGCCTTCAAAGAAAAACCAGAAGAAGGGAAGATACAACAAACATCAAAGTAGATAAAAGTA
>JACYXH010000142.1:987500-992500 GCA_026745465.1 Lota lota
TGCCAACAACGGTAGATCAGAAATTAATGATTTACCAAACGCAATCAAATATACAGGTACACACAGGTTTTCCCCTCGCTAACCTTGATTGGTAGCAATCAAAACACCTCCAAGCTCGCTGATGACTCCACTGCATTGTTAGCAATTCATGCAAATAAATATCCATGTGTATAGCAGGCCTCGCACTGAACTGCCCTGCTACGGCTGATACAGCAACGTGGCAGAGTGGCTTTCAAGTGAACTGCAATGTAATGGTCAACGTGTCCACACTGCCCCTTATGGTGTCTACGGCATACAGCCCCCCCCCCCCCCCCCCCCCCCCCCCCCCATCCTTATATAGCTGCAGCTTTGAGCACTAAAATACTAATCTGGTTGGATAATTGCATGTGCACCACTCGCGCGCACACACACACACACACACACACACACATACATACATACATACATACACACACTTGATCAGCCCTACTTAAAAAAATGTGGTACATATTAAGTCACTTTGGTTAGGAAACGTGAAGAGTTTTTTGTTTTTTCGCAGCTGAATCGCTGCATTGATGCGGGAAGTGCAGGTAGAAACAGGGACACTGGGGGATGCTGGGAGGGAGGGAAGGAGGGGGGAGGGAGGGGGGAGAGAAGAGACAGATGGGGTGCAGGCTGTGTGGGGGGGGCAGTGGTCATCGTTGACAGTGCAGCCTCAACGACACGGCTCGGGATTTTCTGCACACAGGGCGAAGCAGCCGCTTGCTTCACCGCCTTACAGCACGAGAGGAGAGGAGAGGAGAGGAGAGGAGAGGAGAGGAGAGGAGAGGAGAGGAGAGGAGAGGAGAGGAGAGGAGAGGAGAGGAGAGGAGAGGAGAGGAGAGGAGAGGAGAGGAGAGGAGAGGAGAGAGAGGAGAGATGCAAGGAGGGGAGGAGGGGAGAGGAGGGGAGAGGAGAGGAGAGGAGAAGAGAGGAGAGGAGAGGAGAGGAGAGGAGAGGAGAGGAGAGGAGAGGAGAGGAGAGGAGAGGAGAGGAGAGGAGAGGAGAGGAAAGGAGAGGAGAGAGAGGAGATGCAAGGAGGAGAGGAGGGGAGAGGAGGGGAGAGGAGAGGAGAGGAGAAGAGAAGAGAGGAAGGCACAAAAAAAAGAAAGTGGAAGCGAGAGATGTGAAACCAAGAGAGAGGAGAGAGTGAGAGGAGCGAGAGAGTGAGGGATGCGGAAAGTGTGGAGAGCTGCATTTATAGTCAAGGGCATACATCACACTACACAGAGGGGAGAGGCAGTGTGTCGTACTCTTAAAAAGGCTGTGCCGCCGCCACCGCCGCTACGGCTGCCGTCGCGCTTACTGCCTCACTGCCTAGAAATCAGCTCCTATACTGTGGAGCCAACACTCCCCCCCCCCCCCCCCTCCTCCACAGCCTGCCTGCCCTGAACCACGGATCCTCGGCCAACTCTTTGAGGAGGAGGTGATTACATTATCTCCAGCAGAGAGGATCCAAACAATTAAGGCCAACAAAGGCGGTGACACGGTGCCAACGCGCATCGTAAAGGAAAAGTGTGGAAAAACACGTATCCTATATGCCAGTTTTGAAATGTATGGCCAATTTATCGTCCCTCTATAGTATACAAGGCTGGTGTGTCTTGAGCCATGTGTCTATGTGTCTGTGTGCGTGTGTGCATGTGTGTGTGTGTGTGTGTGTGTGTGTGTGTGTGTGTGTGTGTGTGTGTGCGTGTGCGTGTGCGTGTGTGCGTGTGCGTGTGCGTGTGCGTGTGTGGGTGCGTGTGCGTGTGCGTGTGCGTGGGCGGGCTATTATGCTGCGTGGACCGGCATATGGTGACCACTGGCAGAATCAATGGGATATTTAATAAATGTTTCACAGCCCAAGACTAAGCTTATTGGTACCAGGGTTGCCAGTGTTGCTTATTACGTTTAAAGGGATTTCAATTTTATAGACATACAGCGTAATGTAGGTCTATACTTAATAGATTGCAACCAATCTAAAATAAGGGACAATATTTACCCACGTTGATTTGAGAACATTGATTTATCAATCAAATGTGAATTCTAACTGCACGCAATCATAGTCACTATGCTCGAACCTAGGACCACTTATTGCATGTAAACAGTATCATAGGTCTCTCATTTGCCAATAAAGGAACGCAATTCTCAATACAATACTTTGAAAATATTTTGATAGTGTACGCCAAATGCATTAAGAGGTCAAAGTCACATTGGCCAAGTTCAAGCCCCCCTGAGTATAGATAAGTAGCGCGTGCCGTGGTCTCGAACCAAGACCCCCCCCCCCCCCCCCCCCCCCCCCCCATCCTAAAGGAGAAAGGGTATTTGGGGTTACACATTGCAATTCATTTCGCGTCATGCCAACTTTGCTTTCTACGATACCTTATAATGCACGATATAGCATATTATCGCCGCCTTTAAACGTAGGCTACTGCAACTTCAGTCTGCCTTGTCCATATTGCATACTATGACATCCAAAAATAATCCTAATAGAGTGATAAATTCCCTAAACGGCAATGCGTCCTCGCGTCGCATAGTCGCTCTAAAGGGTGTGAAGGTTTCCCCCCCCCCCCCCCCCCCCCCCCCCCCTAAAAAAACACACTGCGTAATTCTACGACACAGCTGGGTGTTTAAACAGTGCTATTTTGGCTCAAGCCTATACCTTTACAGAGTTCATCGGTTGGAATAAGCGAATCCGCTGAAATCCAGGCACGCATTGCTTGTAAGCGGATCAAGGGCACAGTCTACTAAAGCCTACAGCACGACTCATAATAACACTATATCCTATTTATGACGGGGGGGGGGGGGGGGGGGGGGGGAACAAATAGGCTCGAGTCATAATCTGGTTATTAAAAAGAAATGCAGCCGTCCGGTCACTTTTAGGAGCTTGGAGATCCTAGAGAAGAGGAGAGGGTCTGTGTGGTGCAGAGGAACTGCAGAACAGGTGCAAACACGCCTCCTTCACCTGGCGCAGTGGCGTCCGAGCCTCTCAACTCTACCAAATGCAATGACACCGAATATACGCAACAACAAAAAAAAGACGAATCCTGTCGCGGTCCACGGTATGTCAACACAATACTGGTCTTACCTGTAATCTACGTAGATTCTGTCACTTCTGAGCGCAGTCGCATTGACACTGCGGATAAAGACAGGTTCCGAGAGATTCCACTGTAACTCCTGGACTCTCCCACCAAAAGAAGAAGGGCTAGAAATGCCCTACAAATTAACGTCCGGCGTTCGCGATGTCCTAATCCAAACGGTTCGGTCCTGGTATGGAGATCTGGTCCACTTTAAAATCCCTCGTTTGCACGTTGAATTAATTCACAAGGCAGTGCGAGACCCATCCGTTACAAGCAGCAGCAGTAGCAGTAGCAGCGGACTCCCGTGCACATTCCTCAATCAGCGGGACCCTCTTCGGCATCTATGCCTCTCTGAGCGCTCTGTGACTCGGCAGACTCGCAGCGGTAGCAGCACCTCCCATCCCAGTCCGGGAATGCACTTATGTACGCCGCGATGTGTGTTTGTGTGTGTACAAAAAAATAAAGAGCCGGTGCTGGTGGATTCCGCAGGAGAGAGAGAGAGAGAGAGAGAGAGCGAGAGACAGAGAGAGAGTGTGTGACTGTGTGGTGAACTCTGTGCGCTGCAGCTGTGGCTCCGTGCAAGTCTTGCTCTCAACTGACGAGGTGTCGTAGGTGCTGCTGCGGCGAAGTGCGAAAGAGTGAGTGGAGGGGAGCGAGAGAGGGAGCGAGAGGGGGAGAGAGGGGGAGAGAGAGGCGCGTTGCCTTGGAGTTGATACAGAGACTGGACAACGATTGGAACCGACGGTGGTTTTGAGATACTGACTGCCTTGTTTTCACCAAAACCTTTGACTCACCCGCAGTGACACTCTGGGTTTTTTGGGGGGGGGGGGGGGGGCTGCGATTGGGCTAATTGTAGTAAAGAAAAAAAAAAAGGAAAAAACCCTGCCAACTGTCTCTAGAGGCGCGACGCAGCAGCCTACGAGTCATATGCCGAGCACGGCAGCTAAGCGAATTTATTTTCTGTTTATGTAATGCATTCATTCCGGCGTGAAGGGGATTTGGCGGTGCCAAAAGGGAATTGACACAAATAGGCTACAATAACGGGCACAGTGATTAGATGATTTGATTTTAATATATTATCATGGGAAGATATAAAGATTAGAACATACTGCGACATCATTAGGGATTTGCATACTTTTTTGGGGCAAATGACATGTTTCTAAATTTTTGTTCTTTGATGTTCTATTACATGCGTTCGGAGCAACGACCCCCTAGTTATAGTCTATGAATATTGCAATTGTGTAATTATGTAATCAGGCTTTTAATGAGGAAATCCCATGTTGTGGTGCATGGGATATCGTTTTAAGAAGTAACAGGCAAGAAATAGGCCTTTATATTTTGATATGACTCATATATTCTTAACATTAATCATATACATATCAATACTTTTTTATCAGGTATCAGGCCTATACTTTTTTTTAATATTATTTATTTATGTATGTATTTATTTATTATTAATAGGTCTGTAGATTCAGGACTATCAACGCCTTCAAATGACTTGTTATTGAAGGGTGTATAATGTGTTTCTGGCCAAGTTCAATAGAATAAACCAAATAAAAATACAGCCAAACAAACAATCCGCACCAGTGCATTCAGAGCGCGTGCCAGCTGACCATTATTAGGTAGACATCCCTACCCGGGAACGAGAGGGTTGGTGGGGGTGAGTGGAAGAGCTTCCCGCGCTACTGCAGCATCCTCCTTCTCTCTCTCTCTCTCTCTCTCTCTCTCTCTCTCTCTCTCTCTCTCTGTCTCTCTCTCTCCCTCATCCTCCATGCGCTGCTCTGTCAGAAGGCGCGTCTTGCTGGGAAATAGTGGACCATAGCACCACCTACAGGTCAAGCTCTCTTCACAGCGATTGTAATGGCGGAGTTGCGAGCATTTGGAAATATGTTAATTAGCCTATTTAACGTTTGCAATTTGAAT